>JAYMFT010128627.1:0-13086 GCA_038088735.1 Panulirus argus | reverse complement strand
TAACATCAAAGTTTGGAGACTCAAGGTCCTTGAGGCGTGCAACAGGTGTGTTTATGTTGGAGTAAGCACAAACACCAACTTTTAAACGGAAACGTGATTGGAGATTATAGTTAGATATGAAAAAGGGATTAGTGAGAACATCATTAGACAACTCTGTCTCAGACAAAAGTAAGATATTAGGAGAGGTAATTGACAGATGGTGTTCAACTTAGGAAAGGTTACTAGAGAGACTACGAATTCTGGTGTAGTGAATAGAAAAAGGTCTCACAGAGAGGGAAAAGTTATTGGAGGGGCCAATACTACTACTGCTAGAGCCCTCCCTCTCACTGGCAGTAAAGTCAGGCTGAAACCCTGAGATTCTTAGCACCCCATGATGCCGGGGACTAGGGCCACAGATTGGACGGACACAGTCATCATGATGCTTATAAATGTTAGAGCGGATAGGAACTGACAAAAGTATTTGTATGAAAAAGCAAAAGTAATAAGCAAGGTATGATTAGGTGTGTGGTGCTTGTAAGAAGATGGCAGGACTAGCCCGACAGTCCCATTTTGATGAGGCAGGAAGTAAGGCCAGCAATCTGACATGGAGAGTGTAGAATGGTTCCGGTCACCACTTTAACGTTCCTCATTCAGGACGGTAGTACCACCCTGGGCGGCTGTTGTCAACAACCTACTACCTAATGAGTTGCTCTAAGGGTAAGGGATGGGATAATCCTTGAGTTAGCTGGGGTATTGGGCGGGGCCAATACACTGTCACCTGAGCCGTCCCTCTCACTGGTAGTAGAGTCATATACTGGTTCGTTCTCATCTGGGTCTGGTACAGTGATGGCTCACACACCTCTGAAGGGACACTAGCTCAGTGAAGTGCAGTGAAGGCTCGCGCAGCTATGGCTGGGATACTGCTTCTCTTTCATAAGGGTCTGGTACACTGATGGCTCAGATAGCTCTGACTGATACTACTTCGGTCTCACCAGGGTCTGGTACAGTGACGGCTCAAACAGTGTTGGAGTGTACTGGGTCGGTCTCACACAGCTCTGGCTGGGATACTGGTTCGGTCTCATTAGGGTCTGGTACAGTGTTGGCTTACAGAGCTTTGGCTGGAATACTAATTCTTTCATCAGGGTCTAGTACAGGGTACGGCTCACACAGCTCTGGCGGGATATTGGTTCGGTCTCATCTGGGTCTGATACAGTGACGACTCACAAAGTTCTTTAGGTTTGGTACAATGATGGCTCACATAGCTCTGCTGTGGGTATTGGTTCGGTCTTCTCAGAGTGTGGTACAGTGTCGTTTAACAGAGCTCTGGCCGTGATAATATTTCGGTCTCATCAGGGTCTGGTATAGGGACGGCTCACACATCCCTGGCTCTTATACTGATTTGTTCTCATAAAGGCCTGACACAGCAAAAGCTTACAGCGCTTTGGCTGGGATACTGGTTCATTGTCATCAGGGTCTGGTACCGTGACGGCTCACATAGCTCTGGTGTAGGAACTGTTTCTATCTCATAAGTATCTGGTGCAGTGTTGGCTTACACAGACCTGGCTAGGGTACTAGTTCTGTTTCATCTGCGTCAGGAACAGTGAAGGCTCACACAGACCTGCGGTGGGTATTGGTTCGGTCTCATCAGGATCTGTTGTAGTGACGGCTGAAAGAGTTTTCGTGGGATACTGGCTCAGTCTTATCAGGGTTTGGCACTGTGAGGGTTCACACGGCTCTGGCTGTGATACTGTTTCGGTCTCATCAGGATCTGGAATAGGCACGTTTCACCCAGCACGGGCGGGAATTTGACTCGGTGTCATCAGGGTTCTGAACAGCGACGGCTCACAAAGTTCTGGTTAGGATATATGGCTGGGATACTGGTTCAATCTCATTAGGGTCTGGTATAGTCAAGGTTCAAACAGTTTTGGAGTTGGTACTGGTTCAGTCTCATTATGGTCTGGTAAAGTGTCGGCTCACACAACTCTGGCTCTAATAGTGTTTCGTTCATCAGGGTCTGATATAGTGACGGCTCACACAGCACTGGTGGGATACTGGTTCAGTCTCATCAGGGTGTGGTACAGTGACGGCTTACACACCTCTAGCTGGGGCAGTGGTTCGGTCTCATCAGGGTCTGGTACAGTGACGGCTTACAAGATCTGGCGGGATACTGAGCTGGTCTAATCAGGGTATGGTTCAGTGACGGGTCACACAGATAACTTGTTTCGGTCTAATAAGGGTTTTGTGCAGTGTTACTTCATACAGCTTTGGCTGGAATACTGGTTTGGTCACATCAGGAATTGTTACAGTGAGGTCTTAAGGAGCTCTGGCTAGGGTACTGGTTCGTTTTCATCTGGGTCTAGTACAGTGTCGGCTCACACAGCTCTCAATTTAGCATTGGTTCCGTCTCATCAGGGTCTGGTAAACTGGAGGGTCACACAGCTCTGGCTCGGACACTGGTTCGGCCTCATCAGGCTCTGGTATACTGACTGCTCAAACAGCTCTGTTGGAATACAGGCTCGGTCTCATCAGGGTTTGATACAGTGAAGGCTCACACAGCTTTCGAGTGGGTACTGGCTCAGTTTCATTAGGGTCTGATGCATTGTCGGCTGACAGAGCTCTGGCTCGGATACTGGTTCAATCTCATCAGGTTCTGGTACAGAGTCGGCTCACACGGCGCTGGTTCTGATATTAGTTCGGTCTTATCAGTGTCTGGTACAGTGACGGCTCTCACAACACTGAAACGAAAATAGCTCAGTCTCATCAGTGTCTGGTACAGTAAAGGTTCACACAGCTTTAGTGTGGGTACTGCTTCTCTATCAACATGTTCTGGTACACTGACGGCTCAAACAGCTCTGGCTGTGATACTACTTCGGTCTCATCAGTGTCTAGTACAATGTCGGCTCACAGAGCCCTGGCTGTGATAATGTTTTGGTGTCATCAGGGTCTAGGATAGTAACGGCTCACATAGCACAGGCTGGATACTAGCTAGGTCTCATCAGGGTCTGGTACAGAGACAGCTCGCACAGCTCTAGCTGGGGTACTGGTCCGGATGGGAACAGTGACGGCTCACGCAGCTTTGACGGGAAACTGGCTCAGTCTCATCAGGATCTGTTACAGTGAAGGCTAATACAGCTCTGCCCGAGGTATTGGTTCGGTCTCATCAGGGTCTGGTACAATGTTGGGTCACACAACTCTGACGGGATACTGGTTCAGTGTCAACAAGGTATTTTACAGCGACAGCTCACAGAGCTCTGGTATGGGTACAGGTTCGGTCTTCTTAGGGTCTGATACAGTGTCGGCTCACAGAACCCTGGCTCTGATAATGTTTCGGTCTCATCAGGGTCTGGTTTAGTGACGCCTCACATATCATTGGCGTGATACTGGCTCGGTCGGCATCAGGGTATGGTACAGTGACGGCTCACATAGCTCTGTTGTGGGAGCTGTTTCTGTCTTTTAAGGGTCTAGTAAAATTTTTGCTCACACAGATCTGGCTTGTGTACTGTTTTGGTCTCATCAGGGTCTGGTACAGTAACGGCTCACACAGCTCTAGCTGGGGTAGTGGTTCGATCTCATATGGGTCTTGTACAGTGAAGACTCATACGTCTCTGCTGTGGGTATTGGTTCGATCTCATCAGGGTCTGGTGTAGTGTTGGCTCACAGTGTTTTATCAGGGTCTGGTACAGTGACGGTTCACACGGCTCTGGCTGTGGTACTGTTTCGGTCTCGTCAAGTTTTGGTACTGTGACGACTCATACAGCACTGAAGGCAAAATAGCTCAGTCTCATCAAGGTCTGGTACAATGTCGGCTCACGCGGCGCTGGCTCTGATATTGGTTCGGTCTAATCAGTGTCTGGTAGAGTGATGCCTCACACAGCTTTGGCTTTGCTACTGTTTTGTTCTCATCAGTGTCATTTTTAGTTACGGTTCAACAGCTCTGCCTGTGATACTATTTCGGTCTCATCAGGGTCTCATACAGTGTCGGTTCCCACAGCTCTGACGGGATTCTGGTTCGGTGTCATCAAGGTTTATTACAGTGACGGCTCAGTGAGTTCTGGTGTGGGTACTGGTTCGGTCTTCTCAGGGTCTGGTACAGTGTCGGCTCACAGAGCCCTGGCTGTGATAATGTTTCGGTCTCATCCAGGTCTGGGATAGTAACGGTCCACATAGCACTAGCGAGATACTGGCTCGGTCTCATCAGGGTCTGGTACAGTGACAGCTCACACAGCTCTAGCTAGGGTACTAGTTCGGACGTGAACAATGACGGCTCACACAGCTTTGACGGGAAACTGGGTCAGTCTCATCAGGATCTTGTACAGTGAAGGCTCATACAGCTCTGCTCTGGGTATTGGTTCGGTCTCATCAGGGTCTGGTGCAGTGACAGCTTACAGAGTTTTAGCTGGATATTGGCTCAGTCTTATCAGGGTCTGGTACAGAGAAGTTTCAGAATGCTCTAATGTGGGAACTGCTTTTGTATCAAGTTTTGGTACACTGGTGGCAAACGCAGCTCTGGCTGTGATACTGCTTCAGTCTCATCAGGGTGTGGAATAGTGACGGTTCACCCTGCACTGGCGGGATATTGCCTCGGTGTCATCAGCGTTTTGTACAATGACGGGTTACATAGCTCTAGCTGGGATTCTGCTTCGGTCTCATCAGGTTTTGGAATGTTGAAGACTCACACACCTATGGCTTGGATAATGGTTCAGTCTCATCAGGGTCTGGTACAATGAATGTCCAGACAGTTTTGGAGTCGGTACTAGCTTGGTCTCATCAGGGCCTGGTTCATTGACGGCTCACACATCTCTGGCTGTGATACTCTAATGGTCTCATCAGTGTCTATATAGTGACGGATCACACAGATCTGACGGGATACTGGCTCGGTTTCATCAAGGTATTTTACAGTGACGGCTCACAGAGCTCTATTGTGAGTACTGGCTCGATCTTCTCAGGGTCTGGTACAGTGTCGGCTCTAAGAGCTCTGGATGAGACACTGGTCGGTCTCATCAAGGTCTGGTACAGTATTGGCTCACACAGCTCTGGCTGGGATACTGGTTCGGTCTCATCATGGTTTTGTACATTGACGGCTCAAAATCTCTGGCTGTGCTACTATTCTGGTCTCATCAGGGTCTGGTACAGTGTCGGCTCACACATCTTAGGCTGGGATAATGGTTCGGTCTCATCAGGGTTTGGTACAGTTACTGCTTAAACAGCTCTTTCGGAATACTGGCTCGGACTCATCAGGGTTTGATACAGTGACGGGTCAAATAGCTTTCGAGTGGGTGCTGGCTGTGTCTCATTAGGGTGTGATGCAGTGTCGGTTCATAGAGCTCTGGCTCTGATATTGGTTAAGTCTCATCAGTGTCTGGTACAGTGACGGCTCACACAGCACTGAAGTGAAAATAGCTCAGTCTCTTCCGGGTCTGGTATAGTTAAGGTTCACACAGTTCTAGTGTGGGTACTGCTTCTCTGTCATCAGGATCTGATACACTGACGGCTCAAACAGCTCTGGCTGTGATGCTGCTTCGGTCTCATCCGGGTCTGGTAAAGTAACGGCTGAGACAGCGCTTGCTGGATACTGGTTCAGTCTCATCAGGGTCTAGTACAGTCAGGACTCACACAGCCCTGATATGGGTACTGTTTCGGTCTCATCAGGGTATGGTACGGTCTCACCTACCACAGCTCTGCCTGGGGTACTGGTTCGGTCTCATTAGGGTTTGGTACAGCGTCGGCTCAATCAGCTCTGACTGGAGCATTGGTTACGTCTCTTCAGGGTCTGCAAAAGTGATAGGTCACACAGATCTGACTGGGGCAAAGGTTGTGTCATCAGGGTATGGTACAATGACGGCTCACACAGCTCTTGCGGGATACTAGGTCGGTCTCATCAGGGTCTGGTGTAGTGACATTTCTCACAGCTCTGAGTGGGGTACTGGTTCGGTGTCCATCAGGGTCTTGAACAGTAACGCCTCACAGAGGTCTGGCAGGATACTGGCTCAGTCTCATCAGGGTCTCGCACAGTGAAAGTTCACACAGCTCAACTCTGGGTATTGGTTCCGTCTCACCAAGGTCTGATACAGCGACGGCATACACAGCTTTTGCGGGATACTGGTTCAGTTTCATCAGGCTTTGGTACACTGACAGCTTACAGAGATCTGGTGGGATACAGACTCGTTCTCATCAGAGTCTGGCACATTGATTGCTCACACAGCTCTCGTTGTGATATTTTTTTCGGTCTCATCAAGGTCTTCTACAGTGACGGTTCATAGAATTCTGGCTGGGATACTGTTGGTTCTCATCAGGTTCTGGTACGGTGAAGAATCACAGCTATGGCTGGGATACTGGTTCGGTCTCTTCAGTTTCTGGTACAGTGACGGCTTACACAGCTCGGTCTCATCAGGGTCTGGTACAATGACGGCTCGAGCAGCTCTAGCTGTGGCACTGTTTCTTTCTCATCAGGGTCTAGTATAGTAAAGGCTCAAACCTTTTTGGAGTGGATACTGGCTCGGTCTAATTAGGATCTGATACAGTGTAGGCTCACACAGCTCTGGTTGTAATTTGATTCGGTCTCATCAAGTTCTGGTACAGTCTCGATTCACAAAGCACTGGGTGTGATACTGTTCCGATCTCATCAGGGTGTGGAATAGTGACGGCTCGCACAGCACTGGCGGGACACTGCTTCAGTCTCCTCACGATCTGGTACACTGACGGCTCACACAGCTCTGGTTTGGGAACTGGTTCGATATCATCAGGGTCTGGTGCAGTCACGGCTCACACAACTCTGGTGTGGGTTCTGTTTCGGTCTCAACAGGGTGTGGTACAGTGACGGCTCCCACAGCTCTGGTGTGGATACTGGTGTCGGCCTCATCAGGGACTGGTATAGTGACGGCTCACACAGCACTGGAGGGGTAATAGCTCAGTATCATGAGGGTCTGGTACAGTGATGGCTTACACAACACTGGCTTGGCTACTGCTTCGGTGTCATCAGGGTCTGATAAAGTGACGGTTCACACACCTCTGACGGGATACTAGGTCGCTCTCATCAAGGTTTGGCACTGTGACATCTCACAGAGCTCTGGAAGGGGTACTGGTTCGGTCTTATCAGGGTCTGGTAAAGTATGGGCTCACACACCACTGGCTGTGATAGTGTTTCGGTGCATCAGGGTCTGGTATAGTGACGGATCACACAGCTCTGGTGGAGTACTGGTTTGGTCTCAGCAGGGTCTGGAACACTCACGGCTCAAACAGTTGCGGTATGCGTACTGGTTCGGTATTATTAGGGTGTGATACAGTGAAGGCTCATACATCTCTGGTGTGGGTAACTGCTCGGTTTCATGAGGATTTGGTACAGTGTCGGCTTACACAGCTCCGGCTTGGGTGCTGGCTCGGTCTCATCAGGGTGTGATACAGTGAAAGGTCACACAGCACTTTCTGGGGAACTGGTTCTGTCTCATCAGGGTGTGGGACAGTGTCGGCTCACAAAACTCTGACGCGATACTGGTTCGGCCACATCAGGGTTTGGTACATGAATGGCTCACACAGCTTTGGTGTGGGTACTGTTTCGGTCTCATCAGGGTCTGGTCCAGTCACAACTCACACAGCTCGACCTCGAAGACTGGTTAGCTCTCATCAGGGTCTTGTACAGTAACGCCTCACACAGGTCTGGCGGGATACTGGTTCCCTCTCATTAGGGACTGGTACAGTGACGGCTTAAACAGCTCTGGCGGGATTCTTGTTCGATCTCATTAGGGTCTGGTACAGTGACGGCTCACACAGCTCTGCTGTCGGTACTGGCTTGGTCTCCTTAGTTTTTTTTGTTGTTTTTGTTGAAAGCACCAGTCACGAACAAAGGTCCACATCAAGGCCGGGCCCAGATTGAAATATAGAGAGAATTAAGAAACGAAACAAGAAAAAAAAAACAGTGAAAGTATTTAGGTATTTTTTTGAGAAAGAGAAAGACCACTCTTTTGAAATGAGCCAGGTCATAGTTATTGGAAAAGACATGGGAAGGTAGAGAGTTCCAAAGCTTCGACGTGTAGGGAAAGAAACAGTTACCAAAATGACGCACGCTTGAGTTGCCGATGGCAACACAATAATCATGTGACGCAGCAGCTTCCCGAGTATTGCGTGGACTAGCGAGCGGTGGGGGTACACCAGCAGCCAGCTCTCGGGAGCAAAAGCCAGAGTTATACCTATAGAAGAGGGAAGGTGAACCAACGTTGCAGCGTAGGGCAAGGGGGTCAAGTGTAGAAGTAAACCTGGAACAGTTTATAAGTCGGACTACTTTCGACTCAACTCTCTCAAGTCAGGAAAGACAACCAGAACTACCCCAAATGTGAGAACAGTACTCCACACGAAGACGAATCAATCCCTTATATAAACGAAGCAACTATTCAGAAGAGAAGTTTCAACTAAACAGGACACCCAGATTCTTAGACGCAAGCTTCGCTGTTCCCATAATATGGGGTTTCCAAGAAAGGGAGGATGTTACAGTAATAACAAGTAAGTTCATTGAGTTAAGTGGTGGAATTACAGAACTGTCAAAGGAGATATGAGAGTTGTGAGGAGTTTTCGATACTGAGATGGGTAGATATTAGGTCATTTAGGCATTAAACTTAACTAGATTTTGTCTACCCCATTGAGATATCCTGCCCATGTCTGAGTTTATTGAGGAAGTTGTGTGAAGACGAGATGCAGATCGAGTGAGAGAAGAGGGAGCAGAATTAAAGGATGAGAATGAATGCAGTGTTGAATCATCAGATTTTGAGTGCATTGGATTGTTTGTGGAGGAGAGGAAATAGTTCAACAAATGGGGAAAGAAAAGTGTATGAGATAGGACAGAACCTTGAGGGATACCTCTGTTGATGGAGAAAAGGGGGTAGGCTGATCCATCAACAACCACAGAGATAGATCGGCCGGAGAGTTAGCTAGATATGAAGGAACAAAGTGAGGGAGGGAAACCAAAAGAGGGAAGCTTAGAGATGAGACCCCGATGCAACACTCTGCCAAAAGCCTTAGATATGTCAAGGGCAGCTACACTTGACTCTCCTAAATCTTTCAGGGACGATGAATAGATATTAGTAAGATAGGAAAGAATATCGCTAGTGGAACTCTCCTTACGGAAGCCATACTGGTGATCAGAGAGACGACAGCTCTGTTGTGGGAACTGTTTCGGTCTCATAAGGGACTGGTACAAAGTAGGCTCACACATCTCTGGCTGGCGTGCTGGTTTGGTCTCATCAGGTTCTGGTAGAGTGAAGGCTCACACAGCCCTGGTATGGGTATTAGTTCGGTCTCATCAGGGTCTGGTGCAATGTCTTCTCATACAGCTCTGTTGGAATACTAGTTCTGTCTCATCAGTGTCTGTTACATTGACGGCTCAAATAGTTTTGGACAGGGTACTGGCTCTGTCTCATTAGGGTCTTATACAGTGTCGCCTCACACACCCCTGGCTAGGATACTGGATCGGTCTCATAAGGGCCTGGAATAGTGACGGCTTCCACAGCTATGGTGGGATGTTAGCTCGGTGTCGTCAGGGTCTTTTACACTGACGATTTACACAACTCTGGTATGGGTACTGGCTCAGTTTCATCAAGATCTGGTACAGTAACGGGTCACAGAGCTCTGGTGTGGCTACTGGATGAGTCTCATCAGTGTCTGGTAAAGTGTTGGCTCAAACATCTCCTGCTCTTATAGCGTTTCGATTAATCAGGGTCTGTTATAGCGAAGCCTCATAAAGTACTGGCGGGATACTGGCTCGGTCTCATCAGAGTGTGGTACACTCTCAACTCCCACAGCTCTTCCTAGAGTATTGCATCGGTCTCAATAGGGTCTCATACAGTGTCGGCTCACACAGCTCTGACTGGAGTACTGGATCTGTCTCGTCAGGGCCTGGAAATGTGAAGGGTCACACAGCTTTTGTTGGGGCGCTGGTTCGGTCTCAACAGGGTGTCGTACAATGATGGCTCACACATCTCTGGCGGGATACTAGCTCGATCTCATCAGGGTCTGGTACAGTGAAGGGTCACAGATCTGGTGTGAGTACTGTTTCGATTTGATCAGGGTCAGGTACAATGACAGTTCACATACCTTTGGTGTGGGTACTGTTTTGGTCTCATCAGGGTCTGATACAGTCTCACATTCCACAATTCTGCCTTGGGTACCGGTTCGTTCTCATAAGAGTCTTGTACAGTAACGCATCACTCAGGTCTCGCGGGATACTGATTCAGTCTCATCAGGGACTGTTACAGTGACGGGTCACACAGCTCTGGTGTCGGTACTGGCTCGGTCTCCTTAGTTTTGTTGTTGTTGTTGTTGTTGTTGTTGTTGTTGTTGTTGAAGGCTCCAGTCACGGACAAAAGTCCACACTATGGCTGGTCCCTAATTGAAATATAGACAGAATTAGGAAACGGAAAAAGAAAATTCATTGAAAGTATTTAAGAATTTTTGAGAAAGTGAAAGGCCTGTCTTTTGAAATGAGCCAGGTCATAGTAATTAGGAAAGACATAAGAAGGTAGAAAGTTCTAAAGCTTCGACGTGTAGAGAAAGAAGCAGGTATCAAAACGGCACACACATGAGTTGCCGATGGCCTCACAATAGTCCTTTGACGCAGCAGTTTGCCGAGTATTGCTTGGTCTAACGAGTGGTGGGGGTACACAAGCAGCCAACTCTCTGGAGAAAAAGCCAACGTAATACCTATAGAAGAGGGAAGGTGAGCTAAAGTTGCGGCGTAGGGCAAGGGGGTCAAGTTTTAAAGTTAGCCTGGGACAGTCTATAAGTTGGACTACTTTCGACTCAACCCTGTCAAGTCAGGAAACAGAGCAATAACCACCCCTAATGAGAGGGCAAAACTCCATACAAAGAAGAATCAATTCTCTGTATAATCGGAGCAACTGCTCATGAGAAAAGTTCGACATCTATAGAGGACACCCAATTTTTTTGAGGCACACTTATCCATTCCAATAAGGCTGGGTTTCCAAGAAAGACTGGATGTTACTGTAATACCAAGTAAATTCATTGAGTCAAGTGGTGGAATTAGAGAAACGTCAAAGGAGATTCGAGAGCTGTGAGGAATTTACGATAGAGAATTGGGTAAAAATTGGGTCTTGGAGGCTTTTAACTTAACTAGATCTTGTTTACCCCTCTGAGATATCCTGTCAAAATCTGGGTATATTGAGGAAGGTGTGTCAAAACGAGAAGCAGATCGAGTGAGAGAAGAGGGAGTAGAATTGAAGGATATGGATGAATTTAGTGTTAAGTCGTCAGCGTGTGAGTGCATTGGGTTGTTTGTGGAGGAGAGGAAGTCGTTGAAAAGAAGAAGAAAAGTTGATGGAGTAAAAGGGGGAGGCTGATCCATCATCAAACACAGAAGATAGATCGGTCGGAGAGGAAGCTAGATATGAAGGAACAAAGTGAGGGAGGGAAGTTTAGAGATAAGACCCCAGAGCCACACCCTGCTAAAAGCCTTAGATATGACAAGGGCAACTACACTTGACCCCTAAATCTTTTAAAGATGATGACTATAACTAGTAAGATAGGAAAGTATATCATCAGTGGATCTCGCCTGACGGAAGCCATATTGGTGCTCAGAGAGAAGACTGTGATTTTTGAGATGTGTAAGGATAAGGGAGTTCAAAAGGGATTTAAAGAATTTGAAAATGGCAGATGTCAAAGCTACAGGACGACAGTTAGAGGGGTCACAGCTGCCACCCTTCTTAGGGATGGAATGTATCAAAGCATTTTTCGAAGGAGAAAGAAAAGTTTTGGTTTTTAGACAGAAACGGAACAGACGAGTAAGCACAGATGCAAGTTTAGACACACACTCTTTTAGCACACGGGCATGGATGCTTTCATTGTGTCCAGAGAAAGAAACGCTTTCCGGACAGTTCGAAAACAGATTATGAAAATAAGCATACGATTAGAAAGAGGAGCATATGGGGATGAGGGAATGTTAGAGTCATCCAAGGTGGAGTTAGAGGAGAAACGGGAACCAAAGAAAGTTGCTTTTTATACGGGAGACACAGCTATAGTACCGTCAGAACGGATAAGTGAGGGGATGGTAGAGGGACAGAAGTTGTCAGTTATGCCCTTAGCTAAAGACCAGAAAGACCTATCATTGGATAACGAGGAGAGGTTTTCTCACTTCCCTTGTAAAAGAACGCTTCGCCACACAGATAACGTGCTTGGAGCGATTACAGGCTGTGATAAAAGCTGAATGGGAGCCAGAGATAGGAGACTTTTTCCAAGCCCGATATGCCTGATCCCTTGCCTGAATGGCCTCAGAACAGGAGCAATTGAACCATGGATTCGATGAAGAAGTAGTCTTGGAGGAAGATGGGATAAATGCTTCCATTCCCACAAGAATAACCTCTGCTATGCGAGTGGCGGAGACAGAAGCATCACCACATAAGAGACAGTAATTTAACCGGGGAAAGTCGGTAACGAAGTTACGTTAAGTTATTCCAGTCAGCTATGTTCAGGTGCCACTATTTACGCTTAGAAGGAGCTGCTGGAGGGGGAGATGCCGTTAGAACAGATACATTTATGAGAGTATGATCAGATGAACCAATTGGGGACGAGATTGTGTATTTACAGCGAGATGGACTAGAGGTGAAATACAAATCCAAAATATTAGGAGAGTAGTCACAGCGGTTAGTAGTAGGGTGGGAGATAATTTGCTCAAAAAAATCATTGAGAATGGAGAACGCGGGCTTCAATCCCTCCATCATCCATATGAGAGGAATTCAACCATTCCTTATGGTGAACGGTGAAATCCCTGAGGTATAGAGGATCTCAATTTGCAGGTAAGAGGAAGTCACAGTCTCAAGGCAGGAGTTTAGATAGTCGAAGAAGCATATCAAATTTGTAGAATTAGGAGAGCAATAGGCGAAACAGAGGACAAGTGTGGTAGTTGGGAGACAGACTTTGAGCCACATAACATCAAAGTTTGGAGAATCAAGGTCATTGAGGCGGGCAATAGGTGTGTTTGTGTTGGAATAAGCACAAACACCACTTTTAAACAGGAATCGTGAGTAGAGGATATAGTTAGATATGAAAAAGGAACTAGTGAGAACATTATTAGACAACTGTGTCTCAGAGAGAAGTAAGATATTAGGA
>JAYMFT010128616.1:0-13086 GCA_038088735.1 Panulirus argus | reverse complement strand
AAAAAATATATATATATATATATATATATATATATATATATATATATATATATATATATATATATATATATTTATATATGGTATTAAAGAAAATTTAGTAAGATCGCAAATCTTGAAAATAGAACTATAATACGACAGGAAAAATGAAAATCAAGAATGACGAATCTGTTGAAGTTCGAGAACCGATTCGAACCTTCTTTCGATGCAGGTGTACTACAGTATCTTTAAGATACGTAGCTTCATTCATAGAGGAGAAGCCTTCTTCGTGTATTGAGCTGATGCCATTAATGCACATATCATCAGAAAGAATCTACGCTATATTCAGATCCAACAGAATGGAATATAACGGAAACAAAACGTAGGGGAGATCATCTGAACTGTGTGTACGTAATTAAACGTTCGGAACGCAATATGGACATTAGAATTAAGGAAATGATGAAAATGATGGGGTAAGGAGGAAGCACTCCTTAGAGAGTGGCACCAGACATCCTTAAGGCCATCGTCTGCCCAGAAATCTGAGAGGACTAAGGACTCTCGGAGCTACGAGTGATGCAGACCGAAGTTACCCTCTCCAGCAGTGTCCCAGGACCCTCCCGCCCGCTTGTCGCACCTGGCCGTCAGCTCCTTCCATCCCCATCACCACCAGCCCCTCTAGGTCCCTGCGCTCGCTATCCTGCAACCGCCCCAGCAGTGGTAAACCATATCCCTGCCTTCGAAAAATCTTGCTGTGCCCCAGCATTGCCTTTGTATATCGTGCAGTGTCCTACTATCCTGTCCCCTTCCTTCCCACCGGCAGTGTTCCTGGCACCTTTAGGCGATGCGAGATCAGCTCGAATTGCCCTGGACGGACGAGAAGCTGGCCAACACCGGGTTGTGAGGAAACGCCATCCGCTCGTTAATATGCTTCGCAAGAGCTGAGGAATATTTCTTAAGGAAGGGAAGGTAAAACATCTTGAGCACGTGAAACTTTTGAAGAGAGGAGGGGATGAGAAGGACCTTGACGTGAGCCATTCGGTGGCCACGTCCCTCTAGCGGCGTTACCCGTTACTCACTCTGAGGTGACCGCGTTAGCATAGAGCGGTTGAGGTTTCCTGCTCGTCTGTAGAGGTACGACTCCGACAGGCAGACGTAGAGTATAGATGCATATGAATACAGTGTCAGAGGTCACTCTTTCCGAGTCTGGAAGTGTGAAAAATATTGCACTCAGAGCGACTCGAAAGGAATGAATTGTACAGAGAACTGACGTTAAGTTCAAAAGGCATTTAACAAAAGTGAGGAAGGTGGAGTCGGGCCACACTCACACAGAGCCTCCTGCGCGACGGGCCTGCGCGCTGGTACCACCAGGTGAACTCCTCCACGCCTCCGACAGTGACGTCAGTCATCAAGACGCAGCCAACAACGCTCACTCGCGCCGCTTCGTACATGGAACTTCTTCTCTATGTTGTTAACACGACGACTGAGATGTTGCTGTGATCCTCCTGTATTATGTACACGGTAATCTTGGTGAGACACGAGCAGTTCCTCCCTGCCCCTGCCCACTTCTCGTGCCTATCCGTTTCTTCTACCTCCCCTTGCCCACCTGACGTCCACCTGTCTGTTAATTCCCCCTTCTCCTGCCCAGCTCGCGTACCTACCCTTCAGTTCCCCCTCCCCCTGCCTGCCTCATGAACCTGCCAGGTAGTTCCCTTCCTTCAACTAACCTGACGGACCTGCCCGTCTGTATCCCCTCTTTCCCGTCCGCCCAACGCACCTGCCCATCAGTTCCCCTTCCCCTGCCTACCTGACGGACCCACCTGTCAGTTCCTCCTCCCTCTTGCCCACCGGACACACCTGCAGTAAAGTAGTGAGCGAGCGGAGCAGGCCAAACACCGTCCTCATCTGTCCCTCATCCTTGGGTGTACCCATGATCATGAGGATTGTTTATGAGGGTGAGGAGCGACTGAAGTTGGGTGTGAACATCCTCCCCTCCTCTCCCTGCGGCAGGCAAGCGAGATATCACCGTAAATCACAGTTCCATAGTTGGCAGAGTGTGGGACGACCCTCCACCTGGGACTGACACGGAAGGTGAGGGCTGCATGAGGAGTAAGGCAGCTGAGGGGCGAGGGAGAAAAAAGTAGGGGTGAGTGGCTGGTGGGATGGAAGAGAAGGGGAGTGAGAGAGAAATGGTTTTAGAGTGATGGAGGGAAGGATTATAGGAGAGGTAAGGGAAGGGAGAGGGGGGGGTGGGAGGGAGTGGGATGAGGGAGGTAGGGGTGGGGATGGAGGGGATCAGGAGACAGAGGGAGGGAGGAAGGGAGTGTGACGGATTGGCAGGAAGACTGACTCTCCGACGCCCAAGGCTCTTGAGTGAGTGGTTGAGCTGGTGGAGGCCCTCAGCCCCTACAGCCACGGAGAGGTAGGCTGATGGCGTCTTGCGGGGCGGTGGTGGGAGCGCAGCCTGTCCGTGGACTCACACGCGCCGATATGACTTCCACGAGAGGGGGAGGGAGGCAAGGTGATCTCCCAGAAAGGAGAAAGGGTGATAACTCTTCGTAAAAGCGAGGGAGATGTTTGACTTAACGAGAAAGGGTGGCCTCATAAGGAAGGAAGAGTTTCCGCCAAAGTGAGGGAGAGAAGAGCGAGAGCAAGGGTGGCCTCTTAAGTAAGGGTTTCTACGAAGTGAGAGAGAGAGAGAGAGAGAGAGAGAGGAAGGCGTTTTAAGGAGACGAGGGGGAAGAGAGAATGGGGTCTTTGGGCCAGGGAGAAGAGCCATATTTGTGAGATGTAAAGAGATTTTTTTTTCTCTCACGGGGTAAAAAGGGGGCGCTTGTGACAGAGAGGCAGGTCGGGGGCCGCCATGGCTCACCTTTCTCCAGGTTTCATGCAAATGAATGTTTCCTCCGCTTAGGGTTTCCTTCATCCCAGGGTTTTCTACAAGTACGGTTTCCACCTTGCAAGGATTCCTCGTCACTCAGGCTCCCCCGTCCGTGGTTTTTTCCTACCAGGGTTTCCTCCTCCCATGGATTTTCCCACCCAGAGTTTCCTGGTCTCAGGGTTTCCTCCCCCCAGGGCTTCCCCCACCTACGGTTTCTACCTCCCAGGGTTTCCCCCACTCAGGATTTCCTTCTCCAGGGGTTACCTCCTCCCAGGGCTTCCCCACCCCACTCATCACCGATGATGGCGGAAGGTGAAGGGAATCCTATGATAAATTGATGGCGGCCGGCCCAGCGATACACCCAGACTCGCAGCTCATTACTGCTAATGTGCAGCCTTGCCGGACGGTGAGGCTTACCCTGCTGGACGGGAGGCTTACCCTGCCAGACGGTGAGGCATACCTGCCGGACGGTGAGGCTTACCCTGCTGGACGGTGAGGCTTACCCTGCTGGACGGTGAGGCTTACCCTGCTGGACGGTGAGGCTTACCCTGCTGGACGGTGAAGCTTACCCTGCCGGACGGTGAGGCTCTCTGGACGAGTCACGTTCTCATGCAGACTGTCAGTCAGGGATCGTCGAAGGAAACGGCAAAGGCAGCCTAGCCTCCCCGGCCCCGACCATGGACCGGCATCCCTCCCCTGCCAAGCGCCAGTACCCTCTCAGGCCAGGGACCAGTACCCGCCCCGGCCCACGGAACAATACCCGCCCTGCTTTCCGTAACAGCCTCAGACGTCGCGTAACGTCGGGAGGGTTTTAACTACCTCTGTCGTATATCTTAAACGATCGCTGGGCGGCCAATAAAACACCAGTTAACTCGGCTTAACGAGGCAGTTGAAGAGACGAGGGGCAGGGGATGGAGATGGATGGGAGGCCCGTGCACATCTAGGAGCCTGTGTTCCTGAAACGATGGCCTCTGCCCACCCTGGACAGCCGGCCCTACCGGCCCAACTGACACCCTTGGCATTCTGGGTCGCTTGAGCTTCCCACACCAACCCTGATGACACGCGGCTGTTACCCATGACTGCCGTTGTCGTAGGTATTGCCTCCCGCTCAGTCCTCTTGCAACCTGAGGTTGGTTACTTACTCCGTTATCCAGCTCGTTATATAAAAGGACCGTATGTGGTCGTGGACCTCAGCCGGACGCATCCAGTTGCCTCATTATTTGCACAAAACAAAGAAGTTATGTGATGGCATGATACTGTGAGATATTTAGCTCTCGGACCCTTGGAGCTCACTGATGGCTGCTGTCGTGGTTTGAGTGGTAGGTGGGAGTATGTGAATCTGAGGTGAGAGATTTGGTAGCAATAAGAACATGGTTATTTGTAGTGAGACAACGAAGAGTGGAAATATTGTTTGGAAAAGGTTGAAAGATCTGGATGAAATACTATAGCCAGTAGTACTTCTACTATTAATTATGATAATAGTAATGAAAATAATAATGATAATGATAGTAATGATAATATTGATAATGATATTTGATTATTTCCCCCGCCTTAAAGAGGTAAAGCAGGAGCAAAAGTTAACGGTCTCATTTGTATACATCCACACTCTAGTTGTCATGTATGATATACTGAAATCAACACTTACCGTCCACAACCCAACTCGCACAAACTATTCCCCGATTTACCTTGAACACCTGATATGCCTTGGTTCAGCCCACGGAGAGCCCGCCATATACCATCTCAATGCAATTTATTCTTCCCCACGCACGCCTTTCACCTTCCTGAATGTTCTGACCCCGATACCCCATAGCCTTCTTTGTTCTATCTTTTCATCTCCTTTTCGCTCTCCTCCACCCCTCTTGCTCCCTCCGCTTCTGACACGTAGATCCTCTTGGCCACTTCTAATTCCTTCATTCTCTCTATGTGCTCTAACCACTGCAGCACACATTGGTCGCCCCTCTCAATCAAATTGCACTTACTACCACACCTTTTTCTTGTGCTGTCATTCCTTGTACGATCAGCCCACCTCACACTACATATCGCCTACAGCCAATTCGTCTCTATTACATCGACCCTCTTATTTTCTTTTGCATTCAGGCCTTAAGACTCGCATCCATACAAAGCTTTCGGGACTACTGTTCCTTCATACATATCCATCTTTGCCTCTACAGACACTGACCTCTCCTTCCACACGCTCCTTAATTCAGCGTGTACCTTAGCCTTATCTTCCACTCTATGTCGCTTCAGCCCCATCCGCTGCCACATCTGCTCCCAGGTACCTAGAGCACTCTAATTCCTCCAGAACCTCAGCATTCAAACTTGCATTGTACCCATTCCACATTATCACCCAGATGCACCCCATAGTCTTTCATTTGTCCACTTAACATGATTAGACACTCCCCCTCAGCACGTTCACATCCAGCAACCTCTCCTTTGCACTCCTGCCAGGTAATACAAGCCAGTAACGCCCGTTAATCCCCAGCCCCACTCACCCACGTATACTTATGAATGCACTTTTTTTTTGTCTTTTTCCAATAAGTATTCTCGGTCATTATTCCAGTTTCAGCACACAGCTCAACAAATTCTCCCATCATTCATGTGCACCGGGGACACCTTCCCCTCTCCACATATACCCTCACCTGTTACATCAACCCCTCCTGAATAAAGATCTAGAACAAAGGTTCTTTGCAGTAAAACCGTCATAGCACTCACTCACCTCCTAAACAAAAAAAAAAAAAAAAAATCCCTTCATTTCCTTACTCCTATTACTATCAAGTGTTTAAGTACTAAGAATTACCCAACTCTCACAGTCTACTCTCACTCTAACCACAGCAGTTCTGAACTTACTCTAATTTAACACAGTCCCACAGCTCTCTTTCATCAAATATGCCACCCCCCACCCCCTCATACGCTCTTGCCTTCTCACTAACGCCAGATTTTGCGCCATTTTACTCCCTCTCCCTTTACTCAGCGTCTCTCAAAGCCAGAACGTTCAGGTTTCTCTCATCAAACACAGCACCTCTCTTTCCCTTCTTCCCATCCTGCTTACGTCCACGCGCATTCCGACAACCTAACTTAAGCCTTCGAGGACGAGTGCTCACTTAACTCTATCTTCTATTCCTGTTTTTGGAAAGTGATGATGCTTTCCACTTTCGCTTCTGTAAATCACTTCTTACGACATGTAAGGGATACGTCGGTAGTATTCTTAATTTCTTATTACTACGAATAATCAGTAATAATGATAATGATAATAACAATCATAATAATGATCATGATAGTCATGATATTGATAATAATAATGATGTTAATAAATGATGATACTACTACTAATGATATTTTAAAGATTTAAACAAAGTCTAGACACAAACATTACGGGTTACTTAAACTCTTCACAGGAGTTACAGTGTGAATATTCTTGTAGCGTGGTCAGGCCGGGCTCGAATGGGTTCGATGTGGTTGCTGGAGCCGATATGCACTTCGAGTACCTCTGGTATCAGGAGGTGACGGTGGCGAGGATGGAGGAAGAGGTCCGAGGGATGGGTGAAGAGCTAGTGAGACTAGTGTGTTGAGCGCCTCTTGGTAGGTGGTGTAAGAGGGACCATGGATAATCTGGCTGCACCTTTTCAGTAGCCCTTTAACTGTAGTGGACAGGGAGGAAGACAAGAGGCATCAGTAACTTTTAACCTGGCAAAGGGTGAAAAACGCGTAGCTGTTCCAGAGTTCAGGTGGAAGGACCTAAATTGTCTCGAGTCCAAGAAGAATGTAGACACGATAGCTAGGAGGTCAGATGAGAGTTTTGTCGTGTTCTTTCTAGTATATTTGTCTTCCAAAAAGACACCGAAAAGTTTTGTGGACTAGACGATCGAGAAGACTGAATCCGAGTGAGACAGAAGGGGGTAGGACAGGGTTGGAAGTGAGACACAGGTACGTAACTGCGTTAATAGTTTGGTTGACGATGGCTTGGTTGGTACTGGTCCAACTCTGGAGTGTGTAGGTAGTGTTCCAGAGGGCTTTGAAAGCAGTTATTTTTTTTTCTTTGGGCGGCTTTATAGTGCAGAGAGTTGCTGTCGAATCTTAATCCAGTTGCAAGGGTGTGAATGTACTTTCATCGAGCAGATACCTCAATCAGGGCATCTTTGTAGAGGATGAGGAAGCACAGCGTTCCCATCTTTGTGTCCTGTGGGATGCCACAAGGCCCTGGAAGGTGGAGATATCCTCTTGGAAGCGTACAGCCTGCCGACGCTCACTGAGGAGGTCTGCAACCTACATACTGAGCCTTCCTTGCTGTGCAGTGTTGATGGCTTTGTTGATGATTCCTTTGGTTGATTAGGTCTTAAGCTTTGGTAACGCCCTTTCGTGTGCTCCGAGCGAGGAAGGCTATCGTACCTTCCCATGCCTGTGGTATATCACAATACGGCTGTTGCCACCCATTATTATCGGTACGAGCGTGGGATGGCACCCATGTGTGAGGTTGTCACTGGATGCAACGCCTGGTCTCTCTTGGATTCTGAATCACCACGCTAAAAAAATAAAGGATATATCGTGACAAAGAAAGTAAAGCGAAGTTTTATTTATTTGAGACCGTGTAAATGTTTATGTATATGAGCATAGATTGATGTAAATTCACAACACATTTTCCCATGAAATTACACTTCTGTAGTCTGGAGTCAGATGGAACTCCTCTTAGTATAGATTAGACTGATTAATCTAATCTCACCCTAATTTTTTATCATAAGACTTGTTTCTAATGGGTTAAACCGAATATAAAGATAGACGAATGAAAGTTATATCAGTGTATGCTAATGCAGCTTGATCCTGTGATAAACGTTATTCATAACCCTTAGTTTAGGCGAATATCACTCGATTTCATTGTTATTTGCGCCTTCCTTCATCATGCTAAAGTCCAGTTCAATCATACTTATATTGTAATGATATCTGTTTTCATTGAAATATTCTTACCCCCTGTGCGAGAGGCTGTCTCTCATTTCTATACAATGAGTTCAAATATTGATTCTAGAGCGTGGAGCATTCGTCAGAAACCTGGCCAAGTTGGGTGAAATTTTGGCGATGGTAGATTGAGCTTTTGCGAAGCATGTCGATGACTGATGCAAGCCGTAAGATATCTAACTTGGCCCCTCCCCATCCCACCCCATGTGTTTTAATATCAAACATTGTCAGTGTTTGATGTCTTCGTATTTGAATCCAAAAGAACTGAAAAGTTTACGATTTTACGACAGCATTCCTCCAAGACAGAAACATGGTGCACATGACCCATCCTCCCTCCCTCCCTCCAAAATGGTAAGTCACTTGATACAAGTCATACTGCAAGATCTTCGATTTTCTCGTAATCCTCAAAACAGAGCGCGCTATTTATTTTTTGGGATGTGTACAACCATACCCGCACATTCCCGTACACCTCTTCTTTGTTTCAATGTTGAATGTTGTCGAAGAGCTCTGCCGAGAGATGGCTTGCCACACGTCCCGCCGTTTCCCAGCATTTCCCACCTCGCGATGGAGGTGCACAGGAAGGTCAGGTGACGATATGGGTGCGGGGGAGGTGCACCGCCGTGCCCACCGCTGGGATAGCGTCACGACCGTGACGTCAGAGACAGGTGCCTGGGGTGACGCCAGGGCGTTGGTTTATCACGGTGCAGTGACTCTCATATTGGTCATTTGGTGAGCCGAGCATTTCGCTGACCGAGGACTGTATCCTGGTGACTCTACAACTCGAAGTGATATGGCATGTGAGTGTTATGATATGCTGTTATGTGGTCTCCTGGGTGGCGCTGAGGGTGTCTTTGGTGACGTTAGATCATTTCTACATGACAGGAGTTAGTTAGTATCTTAGCGACTGAGGAGCTGTGAAGATGGCATCGAGTGTCAGGTAGGAGCTCTCTTCTCTCACTCCCTCACCAGAGACTGTCTTAGCTCATCAGACTCTCTCTACCCAAGGAAGCCAAGAGAGTGTTCAGGGAGGGCGTCTGGTGACAGCGAGCAGCTTGTTGGCAGAGTTATTATGTTGACCAAGAGAGAAATAGGGGTGTGTGATTACTATTTGTGTGTTACGGGGAGAGACTTTTACACTCGTGTCGCACCGTTTCGTATCCTTGTATACATGTGCAATGTCTTTACTCCTTTATATGCACACACACACACACACACACACACACACACACACACCAGCCAAAGCCAGGTACTCATTTATCAACCAGCCCCGAGGGAAGGATCAACACCTGGGTTGAATGTAGCCGACTGCCACGCCCAGGATTCGAACCCATGTGGTTGAGAGGCGTCGGGCCTGCGTGTGTGCATCACGCCTGCGAGATGGCTGACACGGCAACCATCGTACTGGCAGTTTATATTGATTTATTGTCCATTACGTCAGCTCACACGGAAGATGATGCCGTCTGTCACTGGTGCCTCGCGCTGCCACCTCCTGTCGCCTCACTCCTGGTCTTCTCAGCCGCCGATATCTTGCCGTTCGCCTGTTCTTGTGTCTTCCCAGTCTGGCGATTACCAATATGTCTTGCCATCGAGCAAAAAGTAGTACCATATCGGTGACATTGGTCAGTAGATATAGATTTTTTCCCCTGTATTTGAGGTTAGATTCTTACACTGCTTGTGTTCAGAAAACCATTGCCTTGACTGGATTTCCGTGTCATGGGAAATCAGCGTCGAAGCTGTGCTCCGTAAACTAGATCAGAACTGGTTTGGTCGTTCAGCCAGGAGTTTCGTGCTAGTGGCTTACCAAATATAGGGGATTGGTCATTGTCGACATCTGTCCAGTTACTCATGGAATTCCAGGATATGAAATTAAGGTGACCTTGTTCTTCGGCCTGACCTCTCGTGGCTAGGACTTACCCTGACCTGTCGTATGAAGGTATCCCTCAAACTGGTCGTCTTAGGCTTCGCCTGTTGTGTCGTGTCTATATTTTCCTTTATCTTGTCATCTTAAACTTCACCTGGTGTGTCGTGTCTCGGCCTCACCGTGACCTGTCGTCCCTAGGCCTCAATCCTGCCTTTGCTCGAACCTATTTTTCCAGCCATATCTCTTTGACGGGATGTTTTCTCTCCCCCTTCACCCCAACAGATAATATGCATCCTCATGTCTCTCCCCATGTGCCCCCTCCAGGTTGCAGGCTGGGTAGGGAAGGCGGTGGGGACTCATTCTGTAACTGAAGCCGTCCGAGTAAAGGCCTCGGAGAATCATTCTCTCTCTCATTTCACCGAGCAAATAGTAGAGGTGTTTGTTGGGTGTGCGTTGAGACGAAAGATATTTATATTCTTTTAGATTTTCATCGGAGACTTGACCATGGGCACGGCACTACGACCCTTGAGTGCAACCGTGCGACTTTGAGTACAACGACCCTGGGGCTAAGATAGCTTGGCCTATGATTTAAGGATAGGTCAAAGGGCACATCATATCCGGGGTTGTAAGGTCGTGCTAGAGGGTCCTACCGTCGTGTTTAAGAGTCGTAACGTTGTGCCCAGGGGTCGCACGGTCGTGCTGAAGGGGTCGAACCTTCGTGTTCATGGGTTGCACCGTCGTGCTGAGGGGCCTAAACATCATGGCCAGGGGAGGGGTGAAAATGATGTGCTTAACAAGGTACCTCGTGGAAGATCACAATGGGAGCTATGACGTCTCTACCTTTACGCTAGTCTCATCTCGCGAGCCTCGTCCTGAGCATATCCAGCCTGTGGTAGCGCCCTGTTACTATAGTTACGCTGGTGTTCCAGACCCGTGGTAGATGACGGGAGTATCTCCATAGTGACGGTGTTGGGGGTGTTGGAGGTGGGAGGTGCTGGAGGTGGGTTGGGAAGCTGGCTAGTTGGGGAGGATGTTGGAGGTAGGCGATACATAACCCTGAAGGCGGGAGAATGAACCGCACTGCTTTGTTCACAACTTTTCATGAGTGACGATTACTCCTTGCACACTTTGTATATATATATATATATATATATATATATATATATACCTTCCTGACCCAGAATCCCTTTCTATGCTTTTATGGAGCCACAAGCATACTCGCAACACACTACCGAAAAATCAACCGCATACCAACCACATCCCTAAACAGGAGAGTCATGAAGATCTTACATACAACCCATCCGGAAACAACTGCTCACACACGCTTCACTCCCACTGCTAAAAGCAATGCGCTTAGAATCTAACAGCCTATAAAACTTCCTCATAGAACACTTCGACCCAGTTGCAGTCTAAGCACTCACAGATATCTTCAACAAATCTTGGCTACACAGCAAAATCCCTGACATCTGGAACTTGCCGACATAGTAACCGTCCCGTAACCCTCCAAGCCACCCAGCTTCCTTTCCTTTTACAGCCCTCTATTGCTTTTGTCGTCATTATCTAAACACTTTGAAAAACTGATCAACAACAGAATAAAGCAAAATGTCCCAGCTCTCACCAACACAGCATGGCTTTAGACCCAGTCACACCACTACCACACAACACACAGACCTCACACTAACCAACCACAACCCCCACCTGTGGAGTATTAGTGGTAATGGACATTAACAAAGCATTTGACTCTGTCCCCCGACATAGTTAAACACAAAAGATATTTAATACCACCTTAGAAACAGTGGTTGGCCGACATCATACCCAGAGGCACTAACAAAGGCTTCACCTCTATAACTGTTAAGCTCTGCGCTGGAGTCTCCCAAGGAGTAAGTCCTATCTCCAGCCTTCCTAATTCTCTTCCTACATGACTTAACTTTACCTCAGGCAGACCACAGTATGAATGTCCTCTTATATGCAGAAGCCCCTACAGTTACATTACAGCACCCTGGCACAAAAGAATAAAAAAACAAACATACTACAATCCATTACGCATTAGAACAATGGCTCAGCCAGAACAGAATGTCTGCATCTCCACAGAAGTCTTCAGTCACCCTTCTGACTCCAGATAAACATTAACTCAACTTGCATCCTTCTGTCAACTTGAAAGGCCAATCGCTTCCATTAAAAAAAAAAAAAAACGCGAATTATCCTGAGCATTACATACGGCACACTTGTGACTTTCATTTCCCATACAACAAACATCAAAGCAACAGCAACAAACAAATCAAATGGCCTCAGAATCCTTAGGTATCTTTTATAAACAAGTTCATCCGCTCCACACCAAACTACGTTCCACCTGCCTGCTCATCCAGCCTGTATAAAGCAAATATAACATAGATGTAAACCGCATAAAACAGTACATTCAGAACAGTCACCGGCTACCTAGCAACCTCAAACATTCAACATCTGCACAACGAAACAAAGATCTTCCTCATTCAATCCGACCTCAATATGCTTAGCGATGAGTCCTTCGCAACAGCACTAGACCCTTCCCATCCAGACAGGTCCGTAACTGACCGCCAGCTCCCAGGTAAAAAAAAAACTCTCTCCTGCTTCCCACAGCCTTCTTCAACAACCTATGCTCATAGATCCTCTGACCCCCTAACATAAAAACGCTGACAAAACATATACCCACCGAAATGACCCGACGAGCACTAGTTAACCATCTTCTTAGTTTACCTGTTGCCTTGAGCCCCACCCCACCAGACACACGCCCATCTGGAACCACACTCCCCAGACATATACGAATTACAAAGTCTCGTCTTCACTCAGGACATCCATTTATACAACATTACTAACTCTGATTCAGCATATCTCAAGGCCCCTCATACCCATGATGCAGGTACTAAAAACTTTGAATACTAATAATGCTAAATTGTTCTGCATTCACTTCATACACACTTATACATAATATTACTTGACCTGTGTTCCCGTCCAGTAGATGATGCTGGCTTTTGGGCGCTGCAGGTGCTCCTTAGAAGGTTTTTCTAGGGCAGTAACGTGAAGCTAAATATTTACACATATATATATTTCCAAAGAAATAAGGGAGAAAGATTACTGTCCACGTATCTCCTGCGTGTCGTAGGAGGCGACGAAACGGGCTGAGAGCGGGTAGCTGTAAAATTCTTTACTCCTGTATTACATTCCAAAAGAAGAACAGAGGAAAGAGCCAAATAAGGAACTTTTCTCCTCAAAAGCTTAGCGAGTTCTAGACGCCACCTCGCTCACGTGGGAAAAGCCAGTAAGTATGAATATATATATATATATATATATATATATATACACACACACACATATGGGTATGTTTGAAGGAATAGTAGTTCCAACAATATTATATGGTTGCGAGGCATGGGCTATAGATAGAGTTGTA
>JAYMFT010128605.1:0-13086 GCA_038088735.1 Panulirus argus | reverse complement strand
ACCTCCTGGACCAGGCCAGAGGCTGTACCTCCTGGACCAGGCCAGAGGCTGTACCTCCTGGACCAGGCCAGAGGCTGAACCTCCTGAACCAGGCCAGAGGCTGTACCTCCTGGACCAGGCCAGAGGCTGTACCTCCTGGACCAGGCCAGAGGCTGTACCTCCTGGACAAGGCCAGAGGCTGTACCTCCTGGACCAGGCTCGAGGCTGTACCTCCTGGACCAGGCCAGAGGCTGTACCTCCTGGACCAGGCCAGAAGCTGAACCTCCTGGACCAGGCCAGAGGCTGAACCTCCTGGACCAGGCTAGAGGCTGTACCTCCTGGACCAGGCCAGAGGCTGAACCTCCTGGACCAGGCCAGAGGCTGAACTCCTGAACCAGGCCAGAGGCTGTACCTCCTGGACCAGGCCAGAGGCTGAACCTCCTGAACCAGGCCAGAGGCTGTACCTCTTGGACCAGGCCAGAGGCTGTACCTCCTGGACCAGGCCAGAGATTGTGTCCGAAGGACCAAGCCAACATCCACATGGGAGGACGCGGAAAGTCATGGGAATCAACACAAGTCAAATGACACCATTTAGATATCATCATATTCTTCAGGAATTCGTAAATGTATTTTTGATATTTTTCTTACTTTTCCATTTCGGCGGATGTGGCTGTGACTGGCGTTCACCGGCAGAGACAAAACCGATTATCTTATATGAAATTAGACGATGTTTTATGTGTCATGCAGATGTGAAGCAGATGTACCGTCTAACCTGTCTGGCCTGCTGCTGACGACGGTGATGTCTGCGTCATCACTGTCTCTGACACTCCTGTCGCCCCGTCTCTTAACCTGGTACATATATAACATGTCCTTACTGCTGTATGCAGTGTACACACACACACACACATACACACACAAACACACACACACCAGCCTAAGCAAGGTAAACAACTATCGACCAATCACGAGGGGAGGGAGGATGAACACCTGGGTTGGATGTGGTGCGTGTCCGTTCCCAGGATTCGAGTCCATGCAAACCCGACCCCGGGCGGGCTCCTTCTGCCTCACGGCTAGTACGCTAACCACTACACCACGGAAGCCCGCATGTGTGTGTGTGTGTGTGTGTGTGTGTGTGTGTCTGTGTGTCTGTGTGTCTGTGGTTAACTAATTAACCTTACTGGATTATCTCTCTGAGTGGGTTTGGGGACATCATTTCTGTCAACATTATTTTCGTCTAGAGCAACGGGCCTAACGACCTATTTACGTCTAATTGCCCTG
Source organism: Panulirus argus (assembly GCA_038088735.1). NCBI lineage: Eukaryota > Metazoa > Arthropoda > Malacostraca > Decapoda > Palinuridae > Panulirus > Panulirus argus. Next base: position 11,829 of record JAYMFT010128605.1, on the reverse strand, counting down.
AAAACCTTGACTAGGGACCACACCCATTCCACTATCTACGCACACACGCGCGCGCGCGCACATAACGTTCACACGAACCCCACCCATTAGCGATGAATAAGAGAACTGCGGGAGTCAGTTAATATAACACTCATAATGAAGGTTATACACTCTCATTCTTCACGAAGAGTTAAGTGCTCCATTTTTCGCTTAGGACCAAACGTGATGATTTTCTAAACAGAACGGATGTGGAGCACTAAAGCCGCCATCTTGCCTCCTGACATACAAGATGAGCTACTTTTTCCAGGCTCGTTCAACCGTTAGGAGTCCTGACCAACATAACAAGTCTGAGAGAGCACCTTATGCCCTGGACACCAACCCCTCTCTTAAAATCCCTACCCCAGGCCGTCCTGGGGTCAGTCTCTCAGAGAGTCTCGAGCAGGTCTCCCCCTGGACTGACGGTCCGCCCCCAGCTTCCCGGAGACAGAAGAGGTCCTCTGTACTCCACCAGGTTGATACTTTTGGCAAAGGAACATTTCCTTACATCCCTCGACCCCGTCTTCAAGCAGTCACATCCAGCAGCGAATCAGAAAACTGCAACACTCGGGTGACTCCCCGTGGAGCGCTGAGGTTCCTGCTCTGGCCGACATTGTGTTGTGGAGTGTTGCAAACAACCTGCTCTCTACAACCAACATCCGCCAGTTGTGAAGTCAAGCTGTAAACATCGAGCAGCCAGGAACCCGACCCAGGCTGACCCACGTAGCGTGATCAGCGCTCCGCCCCTTGTCACGCTCCCCGTCATCACTACGTCACTGAGCCGCGCCCAGACCACCTCCGACAGGTTGCGAACTACGCTGCTTTACTCCTTACGACGGCATCAACACTACTTTGCTCCTGACAAAGGCATCAACGGTACTTTGCTCTTGACGAAGGCATCAACGTTTCTTTGCTCCTGACGAAGGCATCAACGGTACTTTGCTCCTGACGAAGGTATCAACGCTACTTTACTAATTACGAAGGCATCAACGCTACTTTACTCCTGACGACGGAGAGATCGCTACTTTGCTCATGACAAAGGCATCAACGCTAGTTTGCTCTTGACGAAGACATCAACGCTGCTTTGCTCCTGACGAAGGCATCAACACTACTTTGCTCCTGGCGAAGGCATCAACGCTACCTTGCCCCCGACGAAGGCATCAACGCCACTTTGCTCCCGACGAAGGCATTAACGTTACTTTGCTCATGACGAAGGCATCAACGCTAGTTTGTTCTTGACGAAGGCATCAACCCGTTTTACTCCTGACGACGAGGTCACAAACGCTACTTTGCTCCTAACGTCCTCATCAGCGCTACTTTGCTCCTGACGAAGGCATCAACGCTACTTTACTCCTGACGACGGCATCAACACTACTTTGCTCCTGACGAAGGCATCAACGTTACTTTGCTCCTGACGAAGGCATCAACGCTACTTTGCTCCTGACGAAGGCACCAACGCTACTTTACTCCTGAAGACGGCGTCAACACTACTTTGCCTCTGACGAAGGCATCAACGCTACTTTGCTCCTGACGAAGGCATCAACGCTACTTTTCTCCTGACGAAGGCATCAACACTACTTTGCTCCTGACGAAGGCATCAACGCTACTTTACTCCTGATGACGGCATCAACATTACTTTGCTCCTGATGAAGGCATCAACGCTACTTTTATCCTGGCAAAGGCATCAACGCTACTCTGCTCCTGAAGAATGCATGAATGCTACTTTGTTCCTGACGAAGGTATCAACGCTACTTTGCTCCTGACGATGGCATCAACGCTACTTTGCTCCTGACAACGGCATCAACACTACTTTGCTCCTGAAGAAGGTATCAACGCTACTTTACTCCTGACGAAGGCATTAACACTTTTTTGCTCCTGTAGACCTCATCACCGTTACTTTACTCCTGATGACGGCATCAACACTGCTCCTAACGTAGGCATTAACGCTACTTTTCTCCTGGCAAAGGCATCAACGCTACTTTGCTCCTGACGAATGCATGAATGCTACCTTGCTCCTGACGACGGCATCAACACTACTTTGCTCCTGACGAAGGTATCAACGCTACTTTGCTCCTGACGAAAGCATCAACACTACTTTGCTCCTGACGAAGGCATCAACGCTACTTTATTCCTGATGACGGCATCAACACTACTTTGCTCCTGACGAAGGCATCAACACTACTTTTCTCCTGGCAAAGGCATCAATGCTACTTTGCTCCTGACGAATGCATGAATACTACTTTGCTCCTGACGAAGGTATCAATGCTACTTTGCTCCTGACGAAGGCATCAGCGCTACTTTGCTCCTAACGACGGCATCAACACTACTTTCCTCTTGACGAAGGTATCAATGCTACTTTACTCCTGACGAAGGCATCAACGCTACTTTGCTCCTGATGAATGCATGAATGCTACTTTGCTATTGATGAAAGTATCAACGCTACTTTGCTCCTGACGAAGCCATCAATGCTACTTTGCTCCTGACGAAGGTATCAACGCTACTTTACTTCTGACGAAGGCATCAACGCTACTTTGCTCCTGACGACGGCATCAACACTACTTTGCTCATGACGAAGGTATCAGCTCTACTCTACTCCTGAAGATGGCATCAACGCTACTTTGCTCCTGTATACCTCATCAACGCTATTTTGCTCTTGACGACGGCATCAACGTTATTTTGCTCCTGTAGACCTCATGAACGCTAGGTTGCTCCTGACGACGATGTCACCGCTACTTTGCTCCTGACGCCCTCATCACGGTTACCTTGCTCCTGACGACCTCATCAATTCTACGTTGCTCCTGACGAAGTCATCAACGCTACTTTGCTCCTGACGAAGTCATCAACGCTACTTTGCTTCTAACGAAGTCATCAATGCTTACTTTGCTCCTTCCGACTTCACCAATGCTTCTTTGCTGCCGAGGATGGCATCAACGCTACTTTGCTTCTGACGACCTCATCAACGCTAAGTTGCTCTTGACGACGCCATCAACACTACTTTTCTCCTGACGACGTAATCATAGCTTCTTTGCTCCTGACGACGTAGTCAACGCTACATTGCTCCTGACGACGAGGTCTACGCTACTTTGCTCCTGAGAACGGTGTCAACGTTACTTTGCTCCTGACGACCTCATCAACGATACTTTGCTCCTGACGATGTCATAAAGACTACTTTGCTCCTGACGACGTGATCAACGCTACTTTGGTTCTGGCGACAACGTCAACGCTACTTTGCTCCTGACGACCTCATCAACGCTACTTTGCTCCTGACGACCTCATCTACGGTACTTTGCTCCTGACGACAACGTCGAAGCTACTTTGCTTATGACGACTTCAACAACGCTACTTTTCTCCCGACGACTTCATCAAATCTACTTTGCTCCTGACGACGACGTCAATGCTACTTTGCTCCTGACGGCGAGTTCAACGCTACTTTGCTCCTGTGTCGATCTCAACGCTACTTTTCTCCTGACGAAAACGTCAACGCTACTTTGCTATTGACGACCTCATCAAAGCTACTATACCCTTGACGACCTCATCAACGCTACTTTCTGAGGGCTTCATCAAAGCTACTTTGCTCTTGACGACCTCATCAAGGCAATGTTGCTCCTGACGAAGTCATCAACGCTACTTTGCTCCTGACAAAATCATCAACGATACTTTGCTCCTGACGACGTCATCAACGCTACTTTGCTCCTGACGACGTCATTAACGCCACTTTTTTCCTAACGACTTCATCAAAGTTACTTTGCTCCTGACGACGACGTCTACGCTACATTGTTCCTGACGACGAGGTCAACGCTACTTTGCTCCTGACGAAATCATAAGCACTACTTTTCTCCTGACGATGTCATCAACGTTACTTTGCTCCTGACGACGGCATCAAAGCTACTTTGCTCCTAACGACCTCATCAATGCTAGTTTGTTCTTGACGACTTATCAACACCACTTTTCTCCTGACGACGTCATTAAAGCTACTTTGCTCCTGACGACGTAGTCAACGCTGCATTGCTCCTGACGACGAGGTCAATGCTACTTTGCTCCTGACGACCTCATCAACGCTACTTTGCTCCTGACGACGGCATCAAAGCTACTTTGCTCCTGACGACCTCATCAACGCTACGTTGCTCCTGACGACGTCAACAACGCCACCTTTCTCCTGACGACTTCATCAAAGCTACTTTTTTCCTGACGACGAAGTCAGTGCTACTTTGCTCCTGACGGCAAGTTCAACGCTACTTTGCTCCTGACGACGACGCCAACGCTACTTTTCTCCTGACGACGACGTCAACGCTACTTTGCTCCTGATGCCTCATCAACGCTACTCTCCTCCTGAGGACCTCATCAACGCTACTTTGCTCCTGACGACGTCATCAACGTAATTTGCTCCTAACGACGTCATTAATGCTACTTTTCTCCTGACGACGTCATCAGAGTTACTTTGCTCCTGACGACGACGTCAATGTTACTTTGTTCCCTACGACCTCATCAACGCTACTCTGCTCCTGACGATGTCATCAAAGCTACTTTGCTCCTGACGACGGCTTCAACACTACTTGGCTCCTGAAAACGACGTCAACGTAACTTTGTTCTTGACGTCGTCATCAACGCTACTTTCCTCCTGACGACATAATCAACGCTATCTTTTTCCTGACGACAACGTCAACGCTAATTTGTTCCTGACGAAATCATCAACACTACTTTGCTCCTGACTACGACCTCATGAGCGCTACGTTGCTCCTGACGATGTCATCAACGCTACTTTGCTCCTGAGAACGAGGTCAACGTTACTTTGCTCCTAAGGACGACGTCAACGCTACTTTACTCCTGACGACGGCATCAATGCTACTTTGCTCCTGACGAAGTCATCAACGCTACTTTGCTCCAGATGACGTAATCAACGCTACTTTGCTCCTGACGACGACACAACGACATCAACGCAACTTTCTTACTGACGACATCGTCAACGCTACTTTGTTCCTGACGACGAAGTCATCAACGCTACTTTGATCCTGACGATATCGTCAACGCTACTTTGCTCCTGACGAAGGCATCAACGTTACTTTGCTCCTAAGGACTCATCAGCGCTACATTGCTCTTGACAACGTCATCAAGGCTACTTTCCTCTTGACGAAGTCATCAACGCTACTTTGCCCCTGACGACGACGTTAAAACTGCTCCTGACGACGACGTCATCAACCCTACTTTCCTCCTAAAGATGTCGTCAACGCTATTTTGCTCCTGACGAAGGCATCAACGCTACTTTCTCCCTGATGACGACTTTAACGCGACTTTGCTTCTGATGACGTCATCAACGTTAGTTTGCTCTTGACGATGTCATCAATAATACTTTGCTCCTGACGAAGTCATCAACGCTGCTTTGCAAATGACGACCTCATCAACGCTACGTTGCTCCTGACAACGACGTCAACGCTACTTTGTTCCTGACGACCTCATCAACGCTACTTTGCTCCTGACGACCTCATCAACGCTACTTTTCTCCTGACATCGACGTCAAGGGTTACTTTGCTCCTGACCTTCTCATCAACGCTAAGTTGCTTCTGACGACGTCATGAACGTTACTTTGCCCCTGACGATGTCATCAAGACTACTTTGCTACTGACGACATCACACTATTTTGCTCCTGACGACGACGTCAACGCTACTTTACTCTTGACAGCGTCATCAGCGCTACTTTGCTCCTGACGACGTAATCAACGCTACTTTTTTCCTGACGACGACGTCAACGCTAATTTGTTCCTGAAACATCGTCAATCGCTGCTTTCTTCATGACGACCAAGTCAACGCTATTTTGCTCCTCACGACGACCTCATTAACGCTAAGTTGCTCCTGATGACCTCATCAACGCTACTTTACTCCTGACGACGGCATCAACGCTACTTTGCTCCTGACGACCTCATCAACGCTACTTTGCTCCTGACGCCGGCCCCTAACGACGGCGTTAACGTTACTTTGCTTCTGACGACGGCATCAACGCTACATTGCTCTAAACGACCTCATCAACGCTACTTTGCTCCTGACGACGATGTCAAGACCACTTTGCTCCTGACGACCTCATCAACGCTAGTTTGCTCCTGACGACGACGCCAACGCTACTTTGCTTCTGTCAACAGCATCAACGCTCTTTTCCTCCTGATGAAGTCATCAACGCTACTTTGCTCTTGACGACGACGTCAATGCTACTTTGCTCCTGACGTTGTCATCAACACTACTTTGCTCCTGACGACGACGTTAACGCTACTTTGCTCCTGACGAAGTCATCAACGGTACTTTGCTCTTGACGACGACAGCAACGCTACTTTACCCTTAACGACGGCATGAAAGCTACTTTGCTGATGATGACCTCATCAACGCTACTTTCCTCCTGACAATGTTATCAACACTGCTTTGCTCCTGACGAAGTGATCAACGGTACTTTGTTCCTGACGGTATCATCAACGCTACGTTGCTCCTGACGACGTCATCAACGCTTTGCTCCTGATCATGTCATCAACGATCTTTTGCTCCTGACAACGGTATCAACCCTACTTTGCTAATGAGGACCTCATTAACGCTACTTAGATCCTGACGACGGCATCAACGTTGCATTGCTCCTGACTACCTCATCAACGGTACGTTGCTCCTGACGACGAGGTCAAGGCGATTTGCTCCTGACGACCTCATCAACGCTACTTTTCTCCTGACGACGACGTCAGCGCTAATTTGCTAGTGACGACCTCATCAACGATACTTCGCTCCTGACGAATTCATCAAAGATACTTTGCTCCTAACGATGTCATCAACGCTACTTTGCTCCTGACGAAGTCATCAACGTTACTTTGCCCCTGACTAGTCCATCAACGGTACTTTGCTCCTGACGATGTCATCAACGCTACGTTCACCTGAGATCATCAACGCTACTTTGCTCCTGACGATGTCATCAACGCTACGTTCACCTGAGATCATCAACGCTACTTTGCTCCGACGACGAGGTCAACGCTATCTTGCTTCTGACTACGACGTCAACACTGCTTTGCTCCTGACGACGACGTTAACGCTATCCTGCTCCTGACGACCTCATCAAAGCTCTTTGCTCCTGACGATGACGTCAACGTTACTTTGCTTCTAACGACGACGTCAACGCTACTTTGCTCCTGACGTAGTCATCAACGGTATTTTGCTCCAGACAACAGCATCAACGCTACTTTGCTCTTGACGACGTCGTCAACGCAGTTTTGCTCTTGACGAAGTCATCATCGCTATATTGCTACTGACGATATCATTAACGCCATTTTGCTCCTGACGAAGACGTCAAAGCTACTTTGTTGCAAACGACATCATCAATGCTACTTTGCTCCTGACGACGACTTCATCAACTCTGCTGCTGACGATGTCATCAACGCAATTTTGTTCCTGACAACGGCATCAACGCTACTTTGCTCCTGACGACGACACCAACGCTACTTTCCTCCTGACGATGTCATCAACGCTACTTTGTTCCTGACGACGACATCAACGCTACTTTCCACCTGACGAAGACGTCAACGCTATTTTGCTCCTGACGACCTCATCAACGCTAATTTGTTCTTGACGTTGTCATTAACGCTACTTTGCTCCTTACGACGCCATCGACGCTACTTTGCTCTTGACGACGACGTCAACGATATTTTGCTCCTGACGACGTCGTCATCAACGCTACTTTGCTCATGACGATGTCATTAACGCTGCTTTGCTCCTGACGAAGGCATCAACGTTATTTTGCTCCACACGACGGCATCAACGTTATTTTCCTCCTGACGACGTCAACAACGCTACTCTCCTCCTGACGAAGTCATCAGCGCTACTTTGATTCTGACGAAGTCATCAACGCTACTTTCCTCCTGACGACGAAGTCAACGCAACTTTGCTCCTGACCAAGTCATCATCAATACTTTGCTCATGACGACGGCATCAACGCTACTTTGCTCCTGATGACCTTATCAACATCAAGGCTACTTTGCTACTGACGAAATCATCAACGATACTTAGCTCCTGACAAAGACGTCAAAGCTATTTTGCTCCTGACGCTGTCATCAATACTAGATTGCCCCTGACAACGGCATCAACAATACTTTGCTCCTGACGACGACGTCAACGCTACTTTGCTCTTGACGACGGCATCAATGCTACTTTCCTCCTGACGACGTCATCAACGAAACTTTGCTCCTGACGAGAACGTCAACGCGACTTTGCTCATGATGTTGTCATCAATACTACTCTGCTCCTGACAACGGAATCAACGGTGCTTTGCTCCTGACGAAAACGTCAACGCTATTTTGCTAATGACGACGACGTTAGCGCTACTTTGCTCCTGACGACGACATCAGCAACGCTACTTTGCTCCTGAGTCATCAACGGTACTTTGCTTCTGGGATGTCATCATCGCTACGTTGCTCCTGACGACGGCATCAGCGCTACTTTCTGATGACGACCTCAACAATGCTACTCTCCTCCTGACGATGTCATTAACACTACTTTCCTCCTACCAAAGTCATCAACGCTACTTTGCTCCTGACGAAGGCATCAACGCTACTATACCCCTGACGAGGGTATCAATGCTACTTTACTAATGACGATCTCATCAACGCTACTTAGCTCCTCATGACGACGTCAACGTTACTTTGCTCCTGACGACCTAATCAACAATATTTTGCTGCTGACAAAGTCATCACCGCTACTTTGCTACTGCCGATGTCATCAACTCTACTTTGCTCCTGACGAAGTTATCAACGTTATTTTGCTCCTGACGAGGTCATCAACGCTACTTTCCTTCTGACGAAGTCATCAACACTACTTTGCTCCTGACGACGAGGTCAACGCTACTTTGCTCCTGACGACGAGGTCAACGCTACCTTGCTCCTAACGACAATGTGAACGCTACTTTGCTCCTGACGACCTCATCAAGGCTACGTTGCTCCTGACGAAGTCATTAACGTCAAAGCTACTTTGCTCTTGACCACAACGTCAAAGCTAATTTTCTCCTGACGATAATGTCAACGCTACTTTGCTCCTGACGACGACGTCAACGCTACTTTGCTCCTGACGACCTCATCAAAGCTCTTTGCTCCTGACGACGACGTCAACGCTACTTTGCTCTTGATGACCTCATTAACGCTACGACCAACTAACAAAAGACAGTTAGAGTGGAACTCACGGCAAACGAACAACAGACAGCAAGTACTGACCTCATGACCAGCTAGCAACTGACAGCAAGTACTGAATTCTCGACCAACTGAGAATAGACAGCTAGAACTGAACTGACGACCAAAGGACAATAGATAGCAGGTACTAAACTCACGACCATCTAACAACAGACATCTAGCTCCTGACGACGGCATCAACGCTATTTTCCTCCTGACGAAGTCAGCAACGCTACTTTCCTCCTGACGAAGATATCAAACGTTATTTTGCTCCTGACGACGGCATCAACATTACTTTGCTCCTGACGACGGCATCAGCGCTACTTTGCTCCTGACGACGTCATCAACGTTACTTTGCTTCTGACGACGACGTCAACGCTATTTCGCTCAGGACGACCTTATGAACGCTACTTGGCTCCTGACGCTGTGACAAACACTATTTTACTCCTGACAGCTTCATTAAAGCTGCTTTGCTCCTGACGACCTCATTAACGCTACTTTGCTCCTGACGACCGAGTCAACGCTACTTTGCTCCTGACGACGAAGTCAAATTTCTTTGCTCCTGACCACAACGTCAACGCTTCTTTGCTCCTGAAAACGTCATCAACACAACTTTGTTCTTGACGACGTGATTAACGCTACTTTGCTCCTGACGACGTTATCAACGCTACTTTGCTCCTGACGACAACGTCAACGCTTCTTTGTTCCTAACGACATCATCAACGCTACTTTGCTCCCGACGACGATGTTATCAACGCTAATTTGCTCCTGACGACATCATTAAAGCTATTTTGCTTCTTACGACGTCTTCAATGCTACTTTGCTCCTGACAACGCCATCAACGCTATTTTGCCCCTGACGACGACGACAACGCTGCTTTGCCCCTGACGAAGTCATTAACGCTACTTTGCTCCTGACGACGTCATTAACGCTACTTTATTCCTGATGACGACGTCAACGCTCCCTCGCTCCTGGCGACATCAAAAACGCTAATTTGCTCTTGACGACTACGTCAACGCTACTCTACTCCTGATGAACCCATTATCGCTACGTTGCTCCAGACGACGTCATCAACGCTGCTTTGCTCCTGACGATATCATTAATGCTACATTGCTACTGACGATACATCATCAACGCTACTTTGCTCCTGACGAAGACGTCAACGTTACTTTGTTCTTGACGACATCATCAACGCTACCATGCTCCTGACTCACGACCAACTGACAACAGCCAGCTATCACAGAGCTCAAAACAACTGACAATAGACAACTAGTGCTGAACTCACGACCAACTGAAAAAAGACAGCTATTTCCGGACTCACAACCAACTGACAATAAACATCTAGTGGGGAAGTCACGACCAGCAAGCAAAAGACAGTTATTACTGAACTCACGACCAACTAACAACAGACAGCAAGAACTGAATTCTAGACCAACTGACAACAGACAGCTAATACCGAACTCACGACCAACTGACAGCAGAAAGCTAGTACGGAACTCACGACCAACTGACAACAAACAGCTAGTACAGAACTCACAACCAACTGACAACAGACAGCTAGTACCGAACTCACAACCAACTGACAACAGACAATTAGTACCGAACACACAACCAACTGACAACAGACAGTTAGTGTGAAACTCACGACCAACTGACAACAGACAGCTAGTTCTGAACTCATGACCAAATTATAATATACAGCTAGTACCGAACTCACGATCAACTGACAACACACAGCTAATACGGAACTCACGACCAACTGACAACAGACAGATAGTGGGGAACTCACGACCAACGAACAAAAGACAGTTATTACTGAACTCACGACCAACTGACAACAGACAGCTAGCACTGAATTCAGGGCCAACTGACAACAGACAGCTAGTACTGAACTCACGACAAACTAACAACATACGGCTAATACCGAACTCATGACCACCTGAAAACAGACAGCTCGTACCGAACTCAAAACCAGCTGACAACAGAGAGCAGGTACTGAACTCAAGACACTCTGACAACAGACAACTAGGACCGAAAACACGACCAACTGACAATAAACAGCTAGGAAGGAACTCACGACCAACTGACAACAAACAGCTACGACTGAACAGACGACCAAATGACAACAGAGTCACAGTACTGAACACAAGATCACCTTGCAACAGACAACTAGTACCGAACTCACGAACAACTAACTACAGACAACTAGTACTAAACTCAGGACCAAATGACAACAGACAGTTAGTATAGGACTCAGGACTAACTGACAACAGACAGCTAGTACTTAACTCACGACCAACTAACAACAGACAGGTAGTACCGAACTAAAGATTAACTGACAACAGACAGCTAGTACTGATTTCAAGACCAAATGACAACAGACAGCTATTACTGTACTCGCGACCAACTGACAAAAGACAGCTAGTACGGAACTCGCGACCAACTGAAAACAGACAGCTAGTATTGGTCTCATGACCATCTGACAACAGACAGCTAGTACTAAACTCAAGACCAACTGACAAGAGACATCTAGTACCGAACTCACGTCCAACTAACAACAGACATTTATAAACTCGTACCGACAATGTCTGTGCAACCTATGGCCATGGCCCCTAGTCCCCGGCGTCATGGGGTGCTA
>JAYMFT010128594.1:0-13087 GCA_038088735.1 Panulirus argus | reverse complement strand
TCAACCGTGTCGATCAATGGGTCAACCGTGTCGATCAATGGGTCAACCGTGTCGATCAATGGGTCAACCGTGTCGATCAATGGGTCAACCGTGTCGATTAATGGGTCAACCATGTCGATTAATGGGTCAACCGTGTCGATTAATAGGTCACTTGTGTCGATTAACGGGTCAACTGTGTCGATTAACTGGTCAACTGTGTCGATTAATAGGTCACAGGTCCATCATATCACGAGGGGGAACCGGTGTTGCTTCAGAGGGAAGAAGACCACCACAGACCTTCCCTCGTGTCGAGCAGTCCCGAGAGCTATGTTGGTGACGAAGGAGGAGAGAGAGAGAGAGAGACAGACAGACAGAGAGAATGGACAGGTCCCTCATTCCTCGGGCACGGGTCAGACAGACAGTCACCAGGTAACGCATCTGTAGACGAAGTAACGAACTGTCTTTTCATTGGTACGTACGTCTCACGGTCCGTTCCTGGGTCCGTTCCCTCATCGCTGTAATACGACTAACTCTACGTCGAAGTCCAATGTCTCAATACCGCAGACACTCTACTTGAAGGGCTTGAAGTGTAACCCAACACTCTACTTGAAGGCTCTGACGTTTAACTCAAAGTAGCACTCTACCTGAAGGGTCTGGCCCGTGACCCAACACTCTACTTGAAGGGTCCGACTCGTAACTACAGTTAACACTCTACTTTAAAGACTCTGACACTCTCCTTGAAGGATACATAACCTTGAAATTCCTTTTGACACTCTCCTTGGATAAGTACCTGACCCCCCCCCTCTGAATATATATATATATATATATATATATATATATATATATATTCCACCGGGAACGGACGGTAACGATCCGACACAGCTAAATCACCAAGAACACTATCATTATGCTGAGGTGCCCTTAACGACCTGAAGACTTAATAGCACGACCAGCCATTCCAGCCAGCTTCCCCCCCCCCTCCTTCCAGGAACAACCCCCCCCCACCATCACCACCACAGTCATTACTTGGGGGAGGGGGTACCTGCACCCCCCCCACCCACTCACCTACCCACCACCCTCACCCACACACAGCTGAGGTATAAGAGGGAGGTGGGGGGGGAGAGAGAGAGTAGTAGTTTACTCACGGCTTGGCGGTGGCCTGGTCGATCAGGTCGATCTTGTTCTGCACCAGCACCATGGGTATGTTGCCACACTCGTCCTCGACCTGCAGGTAGAACGACATATGGAGTCAGAACACCAACAACATGGCTGTTGAATATGCAGGTATATGTGTTTTTACACACACACACACACACACATGCACTCACATGCACTCACATACACGTACAAATACATACTGCACTTACATGACACAAGAGAATACTTCAAATGACCGTAAAAACGAAATATTCACAAGAATCAACTTACGAAATTCTAGTACCACTTCGGGAGCCCTTGGACCTCAAGCAAGTGGCCCCCTACGGAAGAGCCTGAGGATGCTATAAGGCCATGTCCTTCTGAGGAGAAGGCTCCAACCCCAACTCTTCGGGAAACCTGGAAGGCCTCCATGCTATACCTCCAGAACGAGTTCAGCCACCCTACAACCCCTTGTAACACCCTCCTGCACGTGGTGACGGCGACCTACCTTCTTCTTCCACTTTCTGACGGCGGTGAAGGAGTCGCGGTCGGTGGTGGAGAAGGCCACAACGCAGGCCTGGGCGCCCCGGTAGTAGGCTTTGGTGATGGCGTCGAACTCCTCCTGCCCCGCCGTGTCCCACAGCATCAGTCGAACCTCCTCCCCGTTCAGCCTGGAAGAGAGTCTTACTTAGGTCAAGCGGGGGTCTCCATCTCTATCTTAGGTATGCCTGAATCTCTCAGAAAGGTCTCCTAACTCTCCCTAGCTCTAGCTTTCTCTCTGTCATCCTACTGAGCTTAAAGAGACACGGTGTTACATCATGAGACAATTATCTCTGTCTCCTGAATCTCATAGTTCATCTGGAATGGTCGGGTCTCTCTGTTCCACTGGCCACCCTCGCCTATTCCCGTACCCAGTCTGGAAGGTCTATTTTTTTTATCTACTCCACTACAGAACATTATCAACCAATCACTCTATTTCACCCAGCCTCACCTGGCATTATACCTTCCAAATATGTCTTCTCTTGAACTACAATTCACTTCATAATTACTCCCCTTTTCTAAATTTTCTCCCTACATGTTCTTCCTCTGTCATTTCAGCCAGTATTTCTAAATCAAATCTATTCCTTACACTTTCGGCCCCTCGCTTTCTTCCTCTTCGTTCCGAACTACAAAACTTTCTTCTCCTACTCCTGTACCCCTTTCCTCGTCCTCCTCTTCTTCCTAATCCCATCATCACTACCTGCTCCTTCATTCCCACTGTCATCATCTATTCCTATCACGTCCACCCACCCTCCTGGGCATCCATTTCCAGTTTCCAGACGCTATAGCCTCAAGCTTCTAGGAGTTTTAGCTGCCAGAAGCTACAGCTTCCAGTTTCCAGAACCTACAGCCTCCACCTTCCTGGACCTACAGCCTCTAGCTTCCAGGATGTCCAGTATCTAGAAGCACCTCCCTCAGGCTTCAAGGAGTTATATGCTCCAGTTTATAGAGGCAAGAGCCTCAAGCGTTCAAGAGTTCCAGCTTTCTAATGCATCAGCCTCCATCTCCTATGAGCTTCAGGCACCAGCTTGCAAGAGCTTTATCATCCAGAGGCTATAGTCTCCAGTTTCTTCTACCCATCACAAGCCCCATCTATCCCGGCTAGTCTCTCAGCCCCCTCTAGCCTGATTAGTCTTTCTAACCCCCTCTATTTCGGCTAGACTCTCAGCCCCCTCTATCCTGGCCAGTCTCTCAGCCCCCTCTATCCCGGCTAGTCTCTCAGCCCCCCTCTAGCCTGATTAGTCTTTCTAACCCCCTCTATTTCGGCTAGTCTCTCAGCCCCCTCTATCCTGGCTAGTCTCTCAGCCCTCCTGTGCATCCAGCAAACCAACCAACCTCTCCCTTCTCAGAGCAACTCACGTGTTCTGCCTCTCGAGGAAGTCGACGCCGATGGTTTTCTTGTAGTCCTTTGTGAAGGTGCCCTTGCAGTAACGCTGGATCATGGACGACTTGCCCACCGCCCCGTTGCCCACGATCACCACCTGCAGAAGGCACGAAGGGCGTGTCACTAGAGGACCCAGTGTTGGTTTATATCGACCAGATGGTCCGTGTTTGTGTTTCCGTGTGTGCATGTGTTATAATCCCAAGTTTTCTCTCTTGTGTTTCTGTACTTCAGGAAGGTATTGCTTCTGTGTCATAATCATTCCTTTCTCTCTCCTTTTCTGTGTCATAATCATCCCTCTTTCTCCTTTTCTGTGCCATAATCATCCCTCTCTCTCTCTCTCTCCTCTTCACGTACTATTACTATACATGTTCTTGAATACCGTCAACTGCTTATCATTCCCCCTACCCTATGGCCATCTCATTCTATCTAATCCTCCTGCTGGAGGTTATACACAGCTCCTTCAGGTTCACCGGGCGACCGGTGCTCCGTCAGGTAGGTATTCTGTCTATCTATATACAGAGACCCAAGTCTCAAGTTCTGTGTGGTCGTGAAAGACAGACCATAAACACTAGAAGACAGATACATAAATCATAGATAAATAGACGGACAACGAGACGAAAAGTAAATAATTGGATTATCTTACAAGTAATACAAACTGGAAGAGAATTAAATTTACAAATACAGGAAGATAAATGAAGACAGATTCTGTCGTGAGCGAGGCACTGACCTGGAGTCTGTGATGTACTTCCTGTGGGGGAAATATATATTCAGAGACAAAAAAAATTTAAATACTAATATATAATAAAGAAAGGTAACTCAATGACTCTTTTTCTCGTTACGGAAATATAACCACGAGTTAAATGTGAGTTTCTTGAGAGAGAGATTTTGCAAGAAAGATGGGGTAGCGAAGGAGTATCTGAAATTTTACGTTTTACTCTCAAGAATTACATATTCTAGCTTGGGAACAATGTGGCCCTTATATCATCTGCTCAGTATGACTAGTAGCTGTGTGTGACAGACAGTGTTACAGTGAGCAGTACTCAAGCCATTATACTAAAGGGTCGTACCATTCATACTCAAGGGTCGTACCGTTGTAATCAAAGCTCTATTGGTCTGTGAAGAAAAACAAGACTCAGGCAATTCTGTTCTGGTGATTTTGAATTGGCCACAATGCTTATATGCACTGCCCCGATACTTGAGCCGTTTTAACTGTATGAATCCTTTGACCTCATCCGGACAGGAGCCGATGGTTACTGGAGGCTATGGATTCCTCAAAAACGACGATACTCTTTGGGATGTACGAGCAATAGAAGGATACTGGTAGAATGTCACATTCTACCATATTTTTCGTTTACCAACATTTTTACCTATAGACATGGTATGGACAATGAAAGTTTTCCTTAACCAATTTTTCTTTTCCAGTACAACAAACCTCACTCTACCATCTTGAAGTATTACCACCTCGCCTCTAAAAGATAATACATACCATAAATACCTACCCTCCCCGTGGCAACTGACGCCGCCGCCATCTTTCCCCCCCTCCTCCCCTCCCCTGGTGTCGGAACTGTGAACCATAAAGGTAAACAACTTTTCCTCGGTCATTCCACGCTCCCTCACAAGAGTCTGCAGACGTCACGGATTTGTGAGCCGCCCGAAGGCAGTGTTATACCGCTCCCTACCGGGCTTTCACCTACAGAAAGTATGGTTTCCAAAGCATGAATATTTTCTCCTTTCTTAATGCTAGAAGCGAGTGAAAAGGGCAAAGGAAGAGGGCATGCCAACAGCGACCCTTCGAGATTACACTGACAGCGGGGGCACCTGAGTTGAGACACTATCTATCATCTCCCTTCTCCTCCTTTCCTTCTCCTCTTCCCATGGCTTTATCTTCCTCACCGCGCTACCAGCAGCCCTCCAACAAACACCTCCAAAAATCCCGAGCTCCCAAAACCTTTCTGTCCAACCAACACGCGAGATAATGTCGTGGCTTTATCTCCAACCACTAGCTATGCGGGCTACGGTAAAAGAACCAGTATATTTTAATTCTCCTTCAACAAAGACCAGTTCTAGTGTTATCTTTACTGCTGTATCTGATAATAACACACCAGTTCCTGGACCTAACAGCTTTATGAATAGTGATGTAGATTTTTAAATAGAGAAAAAAAGGGAAGCGACGTTCATACACTGTCTATCAGAGACTTGACGAACTCGACACACAAGATACGGTTGTAGGTAACTCTGGCTCTGAGGTGGGGGTGACGAGTGTGTCTGTGTATGTGTCTGTGTCTGTGTTTGGTAATAAATTAGCCGGACATGAGGTGGAGAGGCGCCAGCCGCTTGCTGGTCGTCCGACCGTATCGTCGTGGGACCTGGTCCTTCACCTTTGTCTCTAAGGTCCTCCCGCTTCCTTAGGACCTCCCGCTTCCCTAGGACCTCCCGCTTCCTTAGGACCTCCCGCTTCCCTAGAACCTCCCGCTTCCCTAGAACCTCCCGTTCCCAATGTCCTCTCCTGTAGGTGACAGGCAACCATCTACCCAAGGGGTTAGTACCACCCGGAGGTACTGAGAGAGGTAGTGACGGCGGTGTAATGTGCCAGCACTACAGTGGCTGTCAAGTTCCCCTCCCTGGCGTAGGTTGCTGTCTTTTCTCTTTGCCTCGCATACACTCCACAAAGCATCCATCTCATACTTTACACGACAAATCTATTCCTAAATCTAAATCATCCTGCGGTGAGCGTTATGCGCTAAGCCTTCCCTGACGACAAAAAAAGAATCTTATCAGAAGGAAAAGATCATTGTTCTTCTGCAGTCCACTTCCTTGTTCCACCCACACCCTGCTACTGGCCCTGGGAGCAGCTCGCCTCCACCCTCGCCTGCAGGTAAGCTACCCTGACCTTCCGAGTTATCCCGTCAGGGTCTTGTGCCGCGCGCTTACCCGTGCCCCTGCCCTTGGCTTCCTCCTAATGGAGGAGATGAAGAAAGAAAGTTACGTACTCCTCCTCCCTGATGAAGCAATGACATCACCCGTTGTCCTTCCCGTCTCTGGCGTGCACGACACTGCCTGCCGTTACCCGCACTGAAGACCACCGCCATTCTTGCAACACCAGCACGATTAATAATTCGCTCCAGTGAGCAAGTGGACCTCCTCTCTTCTACCCCCTCCTCTCCTCCTCCATGGCCTTCGGCAGGAGTCATATACCCTAACGAAGACCCCCCCCCCCACCCTGAGGTCCCCCATGTCTCCTGGCCCACAGGACCTCCTCATCAACGTATGTACTGCTCCTCTTCCCAGAGGACCATGCAGTACCTGCCTGTCTTACTCACACCTGACGAATCTTACGACGGAACGGCAATACCTTTTTCCTGGCCTAAGGGTAAAAAGGACGTGGGCGGAAATACATCCTCTCCACTGACACCTGTGGCCAATTAAGCTGTTCTCAAGGCCGTGGTGGACACTTAGATACATACACACATACACAGCGCTCGCCCGAGCGCGCGCGCCGGGCATCAATAACCTGGTCTCATTATCGGGACGTAATCAACTGCTCGGCTGCCAGCCTGCCTGCTTGCCTGCCACCAACACCAGCGGTCACCACCTGCTAACTGTTACCTGTTCGTCCAGTTAATTCGTCTGGAGGCGACGGCCAGAGACGTGAGGAGGAGGGAGTGGGGGAGGGAGGGAGAGAGAGAGAGAGAGAGAGAGAGAGAGAAGGAGAATGTGAGGAAGGAGAGAGAGAGAGAGAGGGAGAGAAGGAAGTATATGATGGTATAGAAGGAAACATTTGGGATGATAATGCGAGGGAAGATAAGCTTCCTTGCCCAAGGGGGTGAAGCTTTAGCTTTGCTGGGAATCAGATGGCACAGCTGAGGGACCGCCTCACCTGTGCTAGGTGACGGTGCAGGAGGAAGGACAGAGGTGTGACGGAAGTCACCTTTCCCGTCACTCTGTCTACCCTGCCTGGTGCACCTTCCCTGTGGTAGTCACAGCACATCTTCAGTGCCTGTCTAGTTCCCTTCCCAGTCTTCTGATGTCCAGAAGTCTGTGTCTCGTGTCTATTGTGCCGTTGTTACTAGTCTCTTATGATTGCCTTATGAGTCAATCGCTCTTGTTTTCCTGTTTAACTTGATTTTACTCTCTCTCTCTCTCTCTCAAGAATTAATGTTTGGGTCCAAAAATCTCTCAATAAAGAATAGATAAAATAACTAAGTCTGCAATAATACCTTGGAATAAACCTAAAGGATTATATATATATATATATATATATATATACGAGGGTCCACACCAAAACAAGTTTGGATAAATGACCCAACTACATAAACACATTCAAAAGAAAACTTGATACATGGTCGAAGTCAGTCCCAGATGAACCCGAGGTTAATGATTATGCAATGAGCCTGGCGGGGGTGGTTGGTGGGGGTGTGTGGGGAGCAGAGGAGAAGCAGTATTGTTCATCAAAGCAAGACCTGCGGGTTGAGCACTTAACCGCTAACCCTGCCTGCTGAGGGAATCTCTCTCTCTCTCTCTCTCATCTCTAAGGCTCAGGTCTACGCGTCTGGCTATTATCTATATATACCAGTATATCCGAGGCAGACAGACACACACACACACAAAATAATATAACGTCAACAATTATGGAAACAGAAATTAATTTTTTTTTGTAAGTCGAGGCGTCCCGTTTTCAAGGCACGCGTAGAGGTCGTCTACGAGTGCCGTGGTCGTGTACGACTGCAGGGGGTCGTCAGGTAGTTGGGAAAAAATGTACATCTGGTTCCCTCCTGACCTTTCCAAACCCTTCTGTGGCAATGGCTGCTAACACTGACCAAGAGGAGATTGAAGTATAATGTAAAATCTTAAAAGAAACAAGAGTCATTGAATTATCACTTTTTCTTAAGTATTTAGAGATTTTCTTTATCTCTTATCTATAGTAATACGATTATCTGACTGTCTCATTCACACGTCATTTCTGAAATTCCTCTCTGTCCCCCTCCCTCTCTCTTTCTTTTTTCATTCTTTCTTTCTCTCTCTCTCTGTCTCTCACACACAAAGCTTCGTCATGCGGCTGCATCCCTAAGGAGTGGTTCCCGCTACGGCTCCCAGATATAAGGGGTGACACACACATACACACAGCCATCTGCTCTACAGATGAGGGGGAGGAGGCCTGATGGCAACACACGACTGCGAGGGAATACACATTCCTGTATAATCGCGAATGCTGACGAATACAACGTCAATACAGCTGTTTGCAGACTCTATTATTCACATGTCTAGTTGCATTTTGTGCAACCGTTTAAGTGTACAGATGCTGGTCAGATCAAGGGTAATGTCGTGGATGTACTTTTACGTCGAAGTGTAACGTTGTTAGTCGGTTTTTAAGATGGGTACTAAACCATTGGTTCGGTTTACGCCGGATTACGGGGGTATGAAGCATATACCTCGTGAGAATTGGCTTTTCCTGGTCGCTAACCAGAAGGGGAGAGGGTTGAGTGAGCGCCCCGACCTGCTCATCGACCAGTGAGTGAGATGGCCGAGTGAGCATCCCAACCTGGTCGTCGAGAGGGCCGTTTGAACAATCCCGACCTGGTCGTCGACCAGGGAGTGAGAGGGCCGTTTAAGCACCCCGACCTGGTCGTCGACCAGTGAGTGAGAGGGCCGTGTGAGTGCCCCTTACCAGATCTTCAACCAGCGACCAGAGCGAACCACTGTAAACAAGCCCCATTTGGAGAGGAGTCTCCCCATACAAGGTCTTCCTCTTCTTCCTCCTCCTCACCTACCAGCTTCCCATACCTCTCTACCCCTCTCCCCAGGGTCCGTGTCTCTCTCCTGACTCCCCGCCCTCCCCCCTTTTCTGCTTCCCTGCTTGCCAATAAATCCAGCGTCGCCCTGACCTGCTTACGAGAGCGAGTCAACCTTCATAACCCTTGAGACACAAAACGGTACAAGTATTCTGTCTCGCCTTCCTTTCTGATCCTGGTCTCCACCACATCCACACCCACGCATCTCTTCAAATCCACCTCTTCCTCATCCACTCTTGCGCGCGTTCCTCTCCATCCACCCATTAACATTCCACACCATCCATTCTGTCATCCACTTCTCCTACTCTCCTCCACCTACGGCACCCTCTATCGCTCGCCATCTCCCCCACCACGCCCTTCCTCCACCACAACCACCACCGCTTGGGCAAGGGCGCGGCTTCGGCGGGGCTGCATGAGCTATCAGCTGTCACGACACGACCCTCCTCCCCCCCACCCCCCCCATGCACGGCCTGACACCACCGCTCCGTCGGTCGGTCAAGCCCTACCCACGAACAAAGAGCCCCATTCCATCCCTCCCATCCTAGCGGGAGAGAGAGAGCCTCACCCCCTCCCCCTCTCTCTCCCCCCCTTCCCTGGAACAGACTGTCCCATCTGTAACTATCAACTCCCTTTCCACATCCATCTGATGAGACTACCTCCCTTCCCTTTCACCATTCCGTCTGTTCATGGCGAGATGCCTCCCTGCACAACTTGAAAATAATCTACCCCTCATTTGCATACGTTGTAAGCTGTTTCTCTCTCTCTCTACCCAGCGTCTACCAAGATGTACAGCACTCCTCTCTCACAGTCCACGAGGCCAGTCACAGACCAGGAGTGGAATTATCAAAGGTTATGCGTAAAAATAAAATGACGCTCGCTCGGGCCAATCAAGCTCCAAGCACAAAGCCCAAGGTGAAAAACATCATCGGCGGGTGAATTAGCGTCTCTCAAGACGACGAATCCGATTAGTCAGCGCTAAATCACCTCCAAAGGTCAGGCTGGGGGGTCACGCCACGCCCGCCAGGCCCTTTTATCTGTCAAGCCCCCGTTGGTAAGGTGCCTTAGAGAGAGAGAGAGAGAGAGAGAGAGAGAGAGAGAGAGAGAGAGAATATAGAAATATCATTTGTCTGGGAGGGAATTCTACACTCGTGGGACTACCATCCCTTGAACACGACTGTGTGTGTGCTACATAGATCGCGCGACAGGATCTATGTCACTCTTGTGGGAGACACAGGACGACGACAAGACCCAGGCCCAGAGAACCTGGGTCAGTGGGCACCACCTCCTCCCACACGACACAGCCGGTGGCGTTTCCTTGGGAGAGCGAGAGAGATGAGAGTGGACTCTGGGAGAGCGAGGGAGGTGAGAGTGGACTCTGGGAGAGCAAGGGAGGTGAGAGTGGACTCTGGGAGAGCGAGGGAGGTGAGAGTGGACTCTGGGAGACCGAGGGAGGTGAGAGTGGACTCTGGGAGAGCCTACATATAACCTAGGCTTCAAGGACGACTCTTCAAACGAGCTGCAGATGTGAAACATAGTCGTTATTTCTGTGCTAAAGTGTGGTAAAGGCTTAGTCTAAATTATAGAAATATAGAAAGGTGAAGACTAATTATCATTTAAGCTGGACTTAATGACTCCCCAAGCTTATCAAATCTGTCATTCCTGAGAGTGAAGTAAGGCCAGACAATAAAACTGAATAAAAGAATTCTTAAATCAAATTTCAAGTCCTCTTCTGTTTCAAAGATGAAGTTCAAATTCCACTCAGATAAAAAAAAAAGGGTTTTAATTTTTCCCTCCACATCACGAACTACGAGAAGATTATGCAAATTCCATTCCTAAGGTAAAGATTAACGTTCTTGTCTATTTGTAGACACGACAGCCAAGGAAATAAAATGTAAATTCTGCTCATAAAAAAGGGATTTTTTTTAATTTCACCAAATCAATAACACTGGCCTCCCTAAGGTAACTTTTGGGTCCTCTTCTGTTTACATAAAACGACCAAGAAAATGTAATCCCGATTCTAAACAAAAAGTCTTTTCTAATCGAACCACAAAGCATTTATATGAGCTCTTAGGAGCCGATGAAAAAAAAAAAATCTAAGTTTTATGACTAATCTTATCTTGCCCCGACATTAAGAGATCCATGTTGGGAAAAAGGAATTCATAAACTCAAATATACAATGTTACTTTTCAACGTAATTCTTACAGTCACCGTCGCTTGATAATACAGTAACAAATACTAAAAATTCTTGTGTAAATAATTCTGTATTTTTATGAATGTTAGAGTTCATTTAACTTGCATTTTCTTCATTTTTCGTTCATGTCTTGAACACGACGGTGTGCCCTTTGAACAAGATGGTACGACCCTTAAGCACGACTGTACGACCCTTAGGTGTGATGGTCATCATACCAGGGTCGTACTGTCGTGCTCAAGGGTCGTACCGTCGTGCTCAGGGGGTCGCCCCGTCGTGTTCACGGGCTTTAGACAAGGGAATGAGATCCAATTCCCTCAGGAACACGACCGCCACAAGTCCTCCCTGACCGTCTTGCTTGCATGCATGCCTGCTTCCTACTCTCTCTCTCTCTCTTTCTTTCTCTCTCTCTCTCTCTCTCCTGGGGGAACCCCATCACCCAAGGTCATGGGACGAGAGCCCGCCGGAGGTGGAGAGGGGGGGGGGCAGTGACCCGAGGCGACCTGGGGTGGCGGCAATGGCGTGATAGGTGAGGAGGGGGGTCGAGAGAGAGAGAGAGAGAGAGGAAAAGGGGAGAGGAGAAGGAAGAGGAAGGGAAGGGAAGCGGGTGTGGCATGCCGGCGCCATTACTGAGCCTTGTTTACATGTCACACCCACCAATTACCAGGCCCGCCTTGGCTCGTAACGAGGCTGTTTTGGCTCTCACGCAGCCACGCATTATGGGCCACTGGAGAGGGAAGGTGTGTGTGTGTGTGTGTGTGTGGTGGGGGGAGTTCTACACTCAGGGGGCCGCCCCCCTCCCCTATCACTTGAGCTTTCTCTACTATCTTTAAACTTTTACAAACTTTCGTACGTTGTCCATAGTCACAGTATCATTACTCAGTATATTCCATTCATCCACGACACAAACACCACAACCATAAATCTTTAAATCTTATTTTTCTAACAACCTTCTTGTTTAATTACCTGGTTGTGGCCACTGGCTGCTCTTCCTCTGCCCGTTTGGTCGAACTATTCACTGTCGACACCAACAAACCCGTTAGAGAATCTCTAAGGTTTTGATCAAGTCACCCCTCACTCCTTTCTCTGCCACGGTAGGTGAGTTTAAGATCTCGAACCTCTCTCTACATTAACTCATCTCTCTTAATTCTTGTACTATAATTGTCATTCTCTACTGGTCCTTCTCTGTTGCTTCTGTATCCTTCTGTAAGTGGGGGTGACTAAACCTGAAGCACTTATTCTAATTCTGGTGTAATATGTCCTGTGGATAGTTGGTCAAATATTTTCTTATCCCTAGACTTAAAAGGGGTTTTAATAATCACCAGCAGAGAGTTCGTCTCCTCTTCAATCTCCCTCAAGCGGAGCTCAAATGACAGGGTTAGTACAAAGTCAACTCACAAGTCCCACTCTCTCACACACACACACACACACACAGATTCCAGCAGCTTACTTCCTGCTGGATGCTATTCGTACTAAGATTCTTCTTTCCCTCTGTCTCATCCTCATTACTTTATATCAACTCGGCGTGAATTTCACCAAACGATGTGTCAGATCAACTTTGGAGTCTTGCCTAGGTCCCCTTGTAAGTTGATGCAGTCTTCAGATCAACTTTGCACACTCTTGCTTAGGTCCCCTTGTAAGCTGATGCAGTCCTAAAATCCTTCACTTACCCTCATGACTCTGGTATAATCCCCTAGACACATTCGGTCACGAATCCAATCACTTCTGGCGAGTTATTTACGAAGTTACCCCAGCAGCAGAGGCGTCCCAGAAGAGATCCTTCCACCACCTCCGTGATAACCTCTTGACCCAATTTTGAACGGTTCCTTAGACGTGTGATCTGTCTTCCCTTCCACAATGGTGATCTGTCATCCACCGAAGGAGTCTCTCCCTCCCTGTTCCTACCTGACGATCCATCTTCTTTTACCTGTCTCTCGTGTGGTATAGAGACATCTCTTTGACTCAACCATGTGTGTGTGTGTGTGTGTGTGTGTTACGGGGGGAGAGAGAGAGAGAGAGAGAGAGAGAGAGAGAGAGAGAGAGAGAGAGAGAGAGAGAGAGAGAGAGAGA
>JAYMFT010128583.1:0-13087 GCA_038088735.1 Panulirus argus | reverse complement strand
GTCATGTGTAATGCACTGAAACCACAGCTCCCTTTCCACATCCAGGCCTCACAGACCTTTCTGTGGTTTACCCCAGACACTTCATATTCTCTGGTTCAGCCCATTGACAGCACGACGACCCCGGTATACCACATCGTTCCATTTCACTCTATTCCAGGCACACCATTCCCCCTCCTGCATGTTCAGACCCCAACCGCTCAAAATCCCTTTCACTCCATCCTTCCATCTCCAGTTTGGTCTCCCACATCTCCTTGTTCCCTCCACCTGTCTCTCTCGTGTGCTAAACCTCATTACCTTACTGTTTCTAACATTAACTATCAGCTTCCTCTTTTCACACTATCCCAACCTCAGACACCAGCTTTTGCAGTTTCTCACTTGAGTCTGCTACTACAGCTGTGCCATATGGAAATAGGAACAGATTCACCTCCTTGTGCTAAACCTGATTACCTTACTTTTTCTAACATTAACTCTCAGCTTCCTCCTTTCACCCACTCTCCTAACCTCAGCCACCAGCTGCAGCAGTTTCTCACTTGAGTCTGCCATTGGAGCTGTGCCAAGTGCAAATAGCAATAGACTTACCTCCTGGGAGGCTCCCCCCCATGACTCCAAACCTACCTCTCTCCTTAAAAACCTAACATATACCTTCATCACCACCCTTTCCTAATATTTATACATAATTACCTCAGGATCATTTCTGAAAGGGTCCTGATGTTGCCCAGGACCACCTTTTGAAGTGAGAAATTCTGTGATGAGACTGTTCTCAATTTCATTAACTGATGGTAATAGTGTCTTTCCAAAGGTGACTTTTCATTCACAGTGTAACCTCAACCATGCACAGTCTGATAACATGGCACCCCATTCATAAACTGGTTAAACAGCTTCAGTAACATCACACAGCCTTAACACAGACCATCCTTCACCTTGTACCACTCACCCTCCTCCCACCCAATTCGTACACATGCTTTACTTTTTTCATGAAAAATCTTCGCTGCTTGTGTAGCTTTCTTCCCACACCATATATTTCTAGCACCTTCCACAAAGTATCTATATTGACCCAATCATACACCTTTGCCAGATGCATAAATGCCACATATAAATCCTTCTGTTTCTTTAAGTATTTGTCTCACAGATTCTTCAAACCAAAAACCTGGTCAGTACTTTCTCTACCACTTTCGATTCCACTATGCTTCTCCCCAGTCTGATGCTCTGTGCTCCCGCCACCTTTTCAGTCATCAGTTTCCTATACAACTTATTAGGTATACTCAACAAATTTATACATCTGTAATTTAGACATTGACTTTTACCCCTTTGCCATTGTACAATGCCACTATACATGCATTCTGCAGCACTTCACCTTGAACCATATATGCTTTGAAAACCATGACTAACCTTTCAAGAACGGTGTCCTCTGTGTTAAGAAATTCAACTACAATCCCATCCACTTCAGCTGCTTTGCCATGCTTCATCTTATACACCAAAGCATTTACCATGACTCTATTGCTCCTTGTACCTCAGTATCCTAAGGTTCCTTCATCTGCCACCATATTGTCTAACATAGTGTTTCTCAAAAGGTGGGCCATGACTTTTCAGGTGGTCATTAGGGGGTGTCCAATGGACTCATGAGTTGTCTGTAAAAATCTACAGAATATTTTTGCTCTTCAGTAAGACTAAACCCGAATAAACATGCATGTGAAAAGGAAATGAAAGTGGCCAATATTCATCTTTTTCTTTTACCTTTGAATTAATTTCTAGTTGAAAATAAATCCCCAAGCCTCTTTCTGTTTATGCCTGTAGGGATAATGGAGGGTTGCAATGAATTTGGCTGAAAAACACTGAACTAGTATTTGCAGTAATCCTGCAAAATGATCTTTTCATATCCTCTTCACCTCTTGTTTGCCTTTTACCACTTCCCCACCTGATCCCCTCACTGATATTCCCATTTCATGTCATGTTCTTCTAGCAGTATTCAACTCCTTTCAAAATATCAAATAAATTTAGGTGGATATTAATACTGATAATATCTCGTATTTTTCATATTTGGTTACTTGAAGTTACAACAGTATCAGTCTTCATTGCTGAAGCCCTGTTTAATGCACAGTTTTCTTACTGTAATTCAAAATAAAATCCCTTGATATTAAAGTGTTCATTTAAAAAAGACTGGATTGTGAAAATGAAAAAAGTAATGAGTAGTACTGTTTAGAAACACCCAAACTTTAACATTAGATTCTAATGTTCTTCAAGGCTCAGTCCTCTGTCATTTTCCTCATTAGAAACGAAGAGACATATATGTAAGTATGTTTTAAGCTAAAGTCTGAAAATCAGATGATGAGTCATGGGAAAAAAATCCTGCCTTGGCTCCTTTCTCTTTTCCTTCTTTTGGAGAGTAATACTGGAGGGATTTCAAGGTCCCTGCTCTTACTTCTCTTAGTCTCCTTTTGTGACCTGCTGGAAATATATGGGTGGTATTCTTTTCCCCATATATCTATTAACAGCACATTGTATGTTAAATGTTGACGTAAAATTAAGGAATAAGTTTTATTTTATACATATTTACCATTTTCCATGATAGCAAGGTACAGATGAAGAAATGGTCTTATTCTCTCACATCCACTTTATAGCTCTCATGTATAATGCACCAAAACCACGGCCCCCTATCTACAACCAGAACCCAGAGACCTTATTCTGGTTTCCCCCAACTACTTTATGTGCTCTGGTTCAACTTCGTGACAGTATGTTGTCCCCTATATACAACATCACTCCAGTTCGCTTTATCTTTAGCATGCCTCATTCCCTCATGCATGTTCAGACCCCAGAACTTCAAAGAATATTTCACACCATCAGTCCACTAACTCCTTGGTTTCCTCCTTTTCCTGGTTCCCTTCACTTCTGACAAGTATGCTCTCCATCTCCTCTACACTTCATGTTTGCCTGTTACCACTTTCCCCAATTGAACCCCTTCATTGGTGTTCCTATTTGTTCTGTTTATCTCACATTAGTAACCTCCTTCCAAAACATTTTCTTATTCTTGCTGAAGTTTACTGATTCTCTCTCATCCCAACTCTCATTTGCCCTTATTTTTAGGCTCTGCAGCTTCTCTTGCCCTCCTACTGCTTTCTCTTGTACATCTCCCAATCATTTGCGATCTTTCCCTGCAAATAAGCCTGTATACTTCTCTTTTCTCTATCACTAATGTAACATCCTTACTATTCTTTCTTACATGCCCACCCTCCCCCTTCTATATACTACAGTTTTCATGCTATATACCTCACATTCCTCACTGATTCCCCTAGATGCATTTTCTCTCATCTTTTGCCAGTTAGTCTCTCATAGTAACTCTTTTCACAATCCTCTTCTCCAAGCTTGCTCACTTTCTCAGTCCTCTTCCCACCCATACCATATCTCTTCCTAAAGTCTCTACAAACATTCCCCCTTGCTTTCACCAAGTAATGATCAGACATGGAACCAGCTGCACTGCTCAGCACATTTACATACAAGAGCATCAGATAGAAATATTTGGTAGAAGTAGCAGGTAGGATAATTACATAGAAGGTGTCAGTAGGAGCATTAGGTAGCAGCCTCTGCAGACACTATGCTGGAATTGCCTTCTGTCAGTGGCCTGTTAGGAGTGAGGTGCTAAAGGCTCAGAAGTGGCACTGGAATTCACTAGTTATGGAGATTCTATTGACATGGCCACCCTCTTGAGGGAGTTCCAT
Organism: Panulirus argus; assembly: GCA_038088735.1. Taxonomy (NCBI): domain Eukaryota; kingdom Metazoa; phylum Arthropoda; class Malacostraca; order Decapoda; family Palinuridae; genus Panulirus; species Panulirus argus. The sequence goes on along the minus strand of JAYMFT010128583.1, from coordinate 9,374 downwards.
TTGGAACAGACATCAGAGATATAGATAAAGTCTCTCATTTACATGCCAGTCAGTTAGTACATAATCCAAAAATGCCCCCTTACAGCCTTCCCTACTCACCCATATATATTTATGTATGTCACTTTTTAAACCAGGTACTATTTTCCCTATAACCAATCCTTTTCCAGCACACAACTCCAGGAGATGTTCACCATTCTTGTCCACAACACTGGGTACTCCATGTCCATCAGTTATACCCTCAACTGCCACATTACCAACTAATGCACTCAAATCACCCATCACTGATACTTGATTCTTTGTATCAAAACTGCTGACACACTCACTCAGCACCTCCCAAAACACTCATTCCCCTCATTCCCAGTTTGATGAACACTTTACATAACCCACTTTTGTTTTCACTCACATTATTCTGGGACTCACATCTTTACTCTCACACATTCCCACATCTTCTGCAGCTCTCACCCTTACACTAGCCCCTGACATTATCCCTAAGACATTTTCAAATCATTCTTCATCCTTTCCCCTTAGCTTTGTTTTACTTAGAGCTAGAGCATCTAGTTTCTTTTCTCAAACATACTACCTGTCTCTCCCTTCTTCTCACCTTGGTTACATCCACACACATTTATGCACCCTAGCCTAAGCCTTTGAGGGGGATGAGCACTCCTTGCTTGGCTTTTTCTGTTCTGGCACAAAATACTAGGAGGGGAGGGTCTCTCCCTCTCTCTCTGTGTGTGTGTGTGTGTGTGTGTGTGTGTGTGTGTGTGTGTGTGTGTGTGTGTGTACTATCCACATGGATCCTGCCCCTTTAGTAGCCATTTATGCTCGGGATAATAGAATGATAAAATTTATCATCTTATATATTACACTGGCATTACTTTCAGGTGGCCAACCTTCAAGCAGAAAACACCAAATTAACTTCACAGCTTGACATCCTGACAGCAAAAATGGAGTCATTGACAGAAGTCCGCACAAAGTGAGTGCTACAGTGGAAAGTTTCATTCTCCATGTCTCTGCTTTCATTTATACACACCAGTTTCTATCCATATTTGACTTATGAATTTGAATGTGATTTTCATGTATATGGACTGAACTTAAATTTTTATAAGTTCTGTTTTTGCATTTCTCACATATACCCTTTTATACTCTATATTAAGGCTGGGTGACTGGTACTGGACATTTTTTAGGTATATTAATCTCTGCCCTTCTCTCTATGATTATCTATTAGATGCCCAGAAACACACTTCTCATTAAGTCCTATTTACATTTACTTATCTGTTTAACCTAAACTTTCTCACTTAAGTTACACACACTATTTATTCTTTCCCCATACCAACTAAGCAGTCCCTTTCACATTGCCATATGTTCCTATAACTTCTTTTTTTCACTCCGAGTCTGCTTTCTTAACATCACATTTATTTCATTAATATCTCTTTTGCAGATATCAACCTGTTTCATTAACATGTACAGTATTGGGCTGCATCCCATTGCACTATACACCTTGCCTGACTGAGTAGCTTTCTACATGTTGTTTACATTGAAATCTCATCATCTAGCATATTCCATTTATTTGATATGTTGTTACTGGAGTAAACATTATTTCTAATGTGTTCTTGCTTATTTTTTTCCATGAGCTCTCACTGATCTCTTTTTATTGATTTCAAAGAACCGATCACTTGCAACATTGTCAGCTTTATCCATAAACTTGAATGTTGCTGTCAAGTGTCTCCTCAGTGATCTCTCTCAATGTATGTAAGTTTGTAGATTTTAACCTTAACTGCTGTATCTCAAGTATCATCTTTGTTGCTGTTGCCCTGTGCTTGACCTTATCAGTTAGATCGGTTTCTTGGAGTAGGGTGACCATACTTGAGATGCATACCCTAATTCATGTCTTTTATTTGCTGTAGTTAGTTTATTGGGTGTGCTGAAATGGTTTGTTCATAAGAAGAGAATGTGTAAGAAGAGGTTGACAGAGAGAATATATGTCAGAAGTGGAGGGGACAAGGAGAAGGGATGACAGTATTGGAGAAGGAAGGATGGAGTGAATAAGATTTTGAGTATATGGGGCCTGAACATACAGGAGGGTGAAAGATGTGCACAGGATTGAGTGAATTGTAGTAAAAAGTTATACAGGGGTCAGCATGCTCTGAGTGGACTGAAGCAGGGCACATGAAGCAGTTGGGGAATCCACAGAAATCCTGTGGGTCCTGGTTGTGGGTAGGGGGCTGTGATTTTGATACATTCCACATGATAGCTAGAGAGTAGATGTGAATGATAGGCCTTATGAAAGCTAGAGAATAGATGTGAATGATACGCCTTTTCTTTGTCCATTCCTGGCACTACCTCACTAACACAGGTTACAAGAAATGAACATGAATGAAAAAAGAAAGTTTACTGTATATTTCCTCATTCATATACTTGTGTACTATTTTATATTAAGCAACAGATAATTTGCCTCATTTAAAGGGATCTATTTATCTATCTATATCTCTGATGCCTGTTCCCTGTAGGAACTTCCTTAAGGGGAAGGTCATGGCAAGAGTCTCCTTAACTGGTGAACTACAGTGCTGCTTCTTATCCTTTAGTGCCTCACCTGGCATAGTGCAACTCTTGCAGTGTTTCCAAAGGCTCCTACCTAATGTTCCTACCAACTACATTTACGTCATGTGAATACCTAATGTTCCTGCTTAATGTTCTAACTGACTGCCTCTACCTAATGCTTCTGCCTAATGTTCTTACCTACTACTTTTACTTAATGTTTCTGCATAATGCCTCTTCCTAATGTTCCTGCCTACATCCTCTAGAGTAACATAAACTTGACTTTGACTAAAAGTAACATTAAGTTGCATATTCTGTTTAGTTTTTGAGCATCCAATAAAGAAAAAAAATACCATTAACTGAAAAAACAGCCTCAGAAATATTTGTTGCCCATTCAGTTAAAACATGCCCATTGGGATATGGGATCACACTCTGAACATGACACAGTCAGTAGGATGTAATGAGTTCTGACAAAACTTCAGATTCAAAAGTGTATCAAGCTTAGGTGCTTGTATAGTATATAAAGCTAAAGTGCAGATTTTTTGCTGATGAGACCACAACCTTTTAAGTAAAGGCTGGTCATGTAGTAGTGTCAGTCTGCCAGCACTTGGGATTGGACACTCCTGTGAGAATGTGATGTCATATCATTGTCTGTCAGAGGTTGATAGAAATCTTTCCTTTTTAACCATTTTGTCATCACCTGTCATTTCACCAGTTCCTAGTTGTGGAATCCTGTTGCCACATAATCTACAGAACATAATATCTATTTTCTTCCTTATTGTCAGGATGATATTGGTCTGGCACATATGAAGAAACCTTGTAACTGCAAGAATAGCATAAACTAGATTTATTAAAGTATGAAAGTCCCTAAGATCATGGCTTGTGCTAAAGTGCACTAAGATATTTAGCATTCTATTGTGCTTCTTTATAAATGTAACTATTAAAATATACTGATATTCAGTACAAGGAAAGAAAATTCCCCTCAATCATACAAGCATAGAGGTTGGAGTCCCAAGCCCAAGTTGATTGGCTATTTTATCTTCAGCCATTTTGATAGAGCTTATTGTATGCTACTTACCTTTGAGTGAAAGAAAAGTCTTATTCCTGTCCTCATCTTTCCCCTTGATTTTTTTTTTACCCTTAACTACTACTTTTCCTCCATATGTATGACCTCATTTTGTTTAGTCATTCTATTTTATCAGGGAATGTTGAGTTCCAAGCAGCTTTCAGTCGGATATATGACTTTTTTTTATCTTTTCTAGAAATGAATACTACAGGACTCTACAGATCCTCAGTATAGTAGCGAGGGAAGAGTGGGACCTAGCTCATTGTAAATGCAATTACCTTTTTATGATTACCTGCTTGTATGGAATGAGGAGGGAGTTTAACACTCACAAAGCCCCATCTTTTGAACTTTCTCTATCATAAAACATTTTTCTTATTTTGTGGACTATCAGCATTCTTAATTTCATTTCATAGCTTACTCCACCAATTTGTACAGTTTGGGGAGAGAGTTTTACGCTCACCAGGCCCTAACTTTTGAATTTTCTTTACCACCAAGTAGCTTTTTGAACCTTTGTAAATGCCAGCATTTGCTATCTCTTTGGGTTGTTTGATCCAGCCATTAACTGATGAAAAAGTGAAAGACAAAGCAGACATTAAACAATTTGAAACATTCAAATTCAGACAGGGAGATGGACGTATGATACATGTGCAAAACATGCGAGAAGGAATACAACTAACAGAAATGAGTCACATGATATGAATATAGTGAACATTCCAGCCATGAACATAATAAACCTAGTGTCAAACACAGAACAGAAACAAGCCTAGGTGACTAAAGTAATTTTAACAAAAGCTGAAGAAATATTGAAGGAATTATAGAAAATGCAATTACCTTTTTATGATAACCTGCTTGTATGGAATGAGGAGGGAGTTTAACACTACAGAGCCCCATCTTTTGAACTTTCTCTATCATAAAACTTGTTTTTTAATTTTGTGGACTATCAGCATTCTTAATTTCATTTCATAGCTTATTCCACCAATTTGTACACTTTGGGGAGAGGGTTTACACTCACCATGCCCTAACTTCTGAATTTTTTTTACCACCAAGTAGCTTTTTGAACCTTTGTAAATGCCAGCATTTGCTATCTCTTTGGGTTGTTTAATCCAGTCATTAACCAATGAAAAAGTGAAAGACAAAGCAAACATTAAACAATTTGAAACATTCAAGCAGATAAAATCAAATTCAGACAGGGAGATGGACGTATGATACATGTGCAAAACATGCGAGATGGAATACAACTAACAAAAATGAGTCACATGATTTGAATATAGTGAACATTCCAGCCATGAACATAATAAACATAGTGTCATACACAGAACAGAAACAAACCTAGGTGACTAAAGTAATTTTAACAAAAGCTGAAGAAATATTGAAGGAATTATAGAAACTGGATCCTATAATGATACAGGCTGGTGACTTCAATTAGTAGATAATGAAGATGAAGTTACAGGGGAAAACTAATGGATTAGGAGGCAAAAGATAATATCTCTGAAGAGTATTTAATCCATATTAATCATTCAACCTAGTAAGGTGATAAAGACTATTTAATCCATATTTAATCCATATTAATCATTCAACCTAGTAAGGTGATAAAGACTATTTAATCCATATGAATCATTCAGCCTAGTAAAGTAAATGGTACAGGTGAACCAGTGCCGAACAGGAGAGAGCAGTATGATGGATCTTATTCTTACAATTGATGTATCACTGTCTTCAGATATGGAAGTAGAAAATACAAGTCTGTCAGATCACAGTGTCATAGAAATCACTGCAGCATGTAATTTGGAAGTGAATGAATGTGAAGTTTTTCCATGACAAACCAGACTGGAAAAAGAACATTGAAAGGATTCTAAACACAAGTTGGCTTAAGTACAAATTGAAATATACCAAAGACAGAGGACAGTAGATGAATAGAAGGGCATGGAAAAAGAAAAATAGGATTGCAATGAAAGAAGCAAGAGTTAAAAAAAGTGGATGAGAAAATAAAGAACACAAGTATAGAAATAATGAAATCCCTTTGAAAGGAACAGCCTTAAAATAAAGGAGTCATACAGAACAAGGAAAAAAATCCTAAGTTATAGGAAATGTGTTTGAACAAATCTGAAACAAGAAATCAGAGATTGGACCTTTTTAGGTGGGAGAAAAATATGAGATTGACGCCAGGGAAATATGCAAGATGTTAATTGAACAATATAAATCATAGGTAGTAGTTGGTAGCCTGCCAACGACCAGGGAGGTATATTACCAGTACTACCCACTTAGGCATCAGGAGTGTTAGTGACAGCTGCATAGTGAGCCAGCACTTCAGTGGTTGTCAAGTAGCACTCCTCTGACCCAGGTAGCTACCTGTCTTTTCTTTCTGCCTCACCCATATATGGAGTATGGCATTCTGTCCACAAACATACAATCTCTCCTTGTCACACAGAACACTTGATAACATTTAACTCACACAGCTCATTCTTCATAACTCTTGATTTTCCTGTGGTGAGTGCGGTGTACTAGCTCTGCCTTTTGGCAAAATGGTAGGAGCAATACATAGAAGTAGTAGGTAGAAACATTTAGGTATGAGCATTAGGTAGAAGTAGTAGATAGGAACATTAGACAGGAGCATTAGGTAGAAGTAGTCAGTAAGAACATTAAGTAGTAATCTTGCAAACACTGCATTAGACTTGCCCTCTGCCAGTTACTTTTCAAGGGTGAGACCTTAAAGGCTATGAAGTGGCACTGGAGTTCACTAGTTATAGAGACTCTGTTGCCATGGCCAACTCCCTTTGAGAAAGTTCCAGAAGGAAACAAATGTCAGAGATATAGATAGATAGACAGACAGATAAATCGGTATTCAGCTCAAAATGTAAGGAGAAATTGATTGATCAAATGTTTAACCAGTATGGTGAAAATCCATAGATAGTAAAACATTGGATGATGACTAGAAGCAATGGATCAGTTGAGAGAAAATTCAGCTAGAGTGCTGGATTGAATCCCAGCCATCTTCCTTAAAACAAAAAGGAAAACAGTAGTAAAACCAGTAAAGTTAATACTGAGGCAAAGTATGGATGAAAGGAGAATTATAAAAATTTATAAATTGACTAATTTAACACCAATACACAAAGGAGGAAGCAAGCTAATGCCTAAATAATGCAGACCAGTTAGCTTAACTTTACATGTAATAAAAGTATTTAAAGGAGTGATAAAAGGAAATCTATTAAACCATCTAATTAAGAACAGCTACATAATTGAGGGCCAATGTGGATTTGTACCATGAAAATGTATGGAAACCTAATTAGTATCTCATTATAATGATATATGAAAGTTTGATCTGAGGAGAATGAGTGGTTACTATTTGTCTTGGCATTGCAAGAGCATTTGACAAAGTAAACCACAGAATTTTGCTAAAGAAAAAACCTTAACAAAACATATTTGGCAAGGTAGGAAGATGTTTGTTATCACAAGAAAGTTCAAATTATTGGCAAATGGAACTATGTTTGAGGAAGATGTCCCATATGGGGGTACTACAGAAAATGGTATTAGCACCAATACTCTTTGTAATAGTGAATACAGACATTGACAACAAAGTAATAAGGATAACATCAGAGTAAGTAAAATGATTGGATTGATAACTGATGAAAAGGGGATGTAAAAGACTTAGGCATTATTTAGAAATGGGCAGAAGTGAACCTGATAGAATTTAACAAAGATAGATTTGTGGTTCCATGTGATGGTGAGTCTGTGGCAGAATAGTGTGATGTCACCATGTTTGTTTAATTTGTTTAGCATGGGGTAGTTAGTGAAGTAAATGCAAGGGTTTGTAATAAAGGGGCAGGTATGCAGTCACCAGGGGGTAAGAGGGGCCTGGAAAGTGAACCAGTTGTTGTTTGCTGATGACACAGCACTGGTGGCATATTCAAGAGTGGAACTACAGAAGTTGATATCTTAGTTTAGGAGAGTGTGTGAAAGAAGAAATTTGAAAGTCAATCTGAATAAGAGCAAGGTTATTAGGTTTAACATTGCAGAGAAACAAATTGATTGGAGCGTGAGTTTGAATGAAGAAAATTTGGTGGAAGTGAAGTGTTTTAGATCTCTGGGAGTGGACATTAAATTGGATGGAACCATGAAATTGGAGATAAGTCATAGGGTGGGTGAGGGGATGAAGGTTCTGGGAGTATTGTTGAATCTGTGGAAAGAGAGATCAGTATGGAGAAGGGCAAAAATGGGTATGTTTGAAGGTATAGTAGTCCCAATGATGTATGTTAGACCATTAATGCTTTAAACTTACCATCACCTTCAGTGTTGCCCTTCACAAGCAGCTTGAAGTGATCCTTGCCAGCTTTGAATCTTGATGTTGTCTTCTCTGCACGGGAACTGTTCGTTGGTGTCCTCCAATTAAAAATCTTCTTAGGAGAATAAAAGCCTTCCTCAATAATGGTGTTGAGCATTCCCAGAAAATTTTGGGGAGCAAAGACATCATCAAAAGCCACCTCACCAGTCATCTTGATGTGGTAATTGTGGCATTTCCTAAAATTTGTAAAAAAAAAAACAAGATTTTCTTGAAATATCATTGCCACTCCATCTTTCACTCCTAAGTCATCATATATATTCTGTGTCTTTGCCTGTATCTCAAACACACTGACAGGAACATTTCCACAAGTTTGATGCTAAGTCCATGTGCTCAACATTTGTTCCATTCTCTCCATAATTGAACTTTGGGAATTCAAGGTATTAGATGCTCTGATTAATGTTCCACTCTTGGCACTCCTCTTGACCTCTCTTGCTCTGTCATGAAAAGTCTATGGATTCACAAAGTCCAAGGGCATGTTTAGTATCAGCTTTTCATTTACCTGTCTCATAACATTTGAGCACATCCATTTTAACCTCAGTGGTGATGGCCTTATGCTTCATAGCACCACTGGTACCAGGAGAATTTGATAGATGCTTTGGTGGCATGATGCAAGGGGCAAAACACATGCAATATACGGTATACTACAGCACAGAATACTCCAGCACTCCATGACTATAGACTCTATCCATGCCATGTGTATGTGGGCTTCTCACATGGTGCTGGCAACACCACACCACTGTGCTGCCAGGACAGTGATGATAGAGTTATTCCAAACTGAAGCCTGCATAAATTAAAAAAGGTGTAAATGGACTGTGCACATTATTCTTAAAATGGCATAAATCAAGTGCATGAAATCTAAGGGACCTTGTATTTCATTCCCAGGGCCATTTCCTTAAAGACGTCATTTTGCAATGAAGAAATGGAATTGTTCTTGTGACCTTTTTCATTACTTCTGTGTGAAAAGATACTAGTGTTCATACTGATACTGGAATTGGTTGAAACCAATGTTTTGTGGTAAAGATATGGTTTTTATGAAAAATGATGGAAAATATGTGTGAATACATTATGTAGTGAATTGTACAATGGTTTACCTAGTTCTAGCAAGGCCAAGACCATAGGTTTTCATGATAATCCCATATTTTTTTTTTTTCATGTTAAAAGCTCCAGTCACGGACAAAAGTCCACATCAAGGGCAGGCCATAATTGAAATACAGAGAGAATTAAAAAACAGGGAAAAAAGACAGGGAAAGTATTAAAAAATTTTTGAGAATGTGAAAGATCTGTCATTTGAAATGAGCCAGGTCATAGTTATTGGGAAAGACATGAAAAGGTAGAGAGTTCCAAAGCTTCATCGTGTAGAGAAAGAAGCACTTATCAAAACGGCACACCCTTGAGTTGCTGATGGCCACACAATAATCATGTGATGCAGCAGCTTGC
>JAYMFT010128572.1:0-13089 GCA_038088735.1 Panulirus argus | reverse complement strand
TCTATTGGATTAGGTGAACTTTGCAACCCAACTTCCTTTCCCAAGATCTAGGGAACTCGTATGTAAAAGGGACTTCGAATCACGCCACCCTTCACCTGGGAACACCAATCAGAATGATCCCAGGTTCCTCTCGTTCATCACTGATCACAGCCTCACTCAGTCTTGCATATGAACCTACCCATGTACTCGGCGGCTATCTTGATTTTGCATTGCGTTCCAATCTTGTACACAATCGTGTTAGAGTACCTTTAGTACGTGACCTTGTATCTAATCGTTTTCCTGTTCTCTTAAAGTATAAAGTTCCTAAATTCCCTCCCTCCAGACGACATATCTCCCTCCCCTGGAACTTCCATGGCTTGTTCGCTGATGAACTTAACAAGTGGTCCGCCCAGTACAGCCCCGAAGATTCTGAATCCTCCACTAATATGATTAAGATCATCAACAGTTTCTGTGACTACTGTGTCCTTCGGACATATCACAGAGGAAGAAACACGTAAGAACACATGAACCATAGATAAGCGATTGCAAGCCTTGGAGAGAAGGTTCTAGTACCAGCAGATAACTATCACTAAGATCGGAATGACGATAATCTGTCTCTTGCTGAAACCATCAAGAGAATCCCGCGAGATGAAGGATCAAATGCGAACTGACCACTGCCATCATTTTGTGCAATACATCAATGCTCACGCACACCAAAGTCGGGTATGGAGATATATCGGTGGTACTACAGCCAAAAAAACCGCCTCCCATACATCTCTGTCCCCGTGACTACGCCAACGATCTGGCACAGCAGTGGTCTGCACAGGCACATAACCAATGCACTCCCTTACTACCTTCAGGATTTCCTGCACCAAACTGTTGTCAAAAGAGGCTTTACCGTAGTTCCTCCGAACGCTAGTCGGTATCTCCTGAGGAAGACCGTTGAACGGTCGAAACGTTGAGGTATGCCTCTGCTCTAACCCGTTTGTTTCCATACCAACCTGTTTCCACATTTGCCATGATAGATAATAGAAAGCTTTACCATAGAAATAGCCTACAGCCATCAGACAGAGATTAACAACGACCCAACCACTTACGAAGAGCTACGACGTGCACTTCCACATAAGACCACTGCGCCTGGGGATAATTGTGTCACTTATGACGTGCTCCGACATCTCATAAATCTGGTCTCCTATTCCTCTCCTCTCTCTGATAATAGCCTCCAACAAACAGTCCTTCCTCAAGCTTGGACACTTGGCACCATTATATCTATACCCAAGTCTAATTCTGATCAGCTTCGACCCATCTTTCTCGCTTCTAGCTTCTGTGAAGTACAATACAGCATTATTCTCGGTAATCCTCTCTTCATTTTGCCTTCCTGCCAGGTAGGAACACACAGCATTGCTTTGCCGAGTATTTAGCCCACCTATGAGAAAATACATATACAGCCTTCATAAACCTCAAATCCTTCGTAGTGCGATTAGTACCATCATCCTTGAACAACTTTCAAAGATCAGCGTATTAGAGTCAGATGCTCGGATGAATCGGAGGGTACCTGCCAGACCGCCACTCCAGAAGTCTATTTAGAGGCGGCGCCCTCGACGACTCGTTTCTTTTTGCCCTAACGATCCTACAGGGAAGGGTCCTCAGCCCAACACTGTTGAGCGTTCTCGTACATGAATTTCTCCACAACCTTGAACTTGATACCGACCGACTACATTGTACTGTGTTATGCCGACGACATCTGGCTTAATACTTCATCCGAGAGACTTCAAGTTCTACTTGCGTAACTCGATCACTACGCTGCTCAACATGGTCTAGTCAGTACCACCGTTAAATCAAAGGTATTGAATTATGATAAGCATATCAGAGATGAGAATCGCTCCCTTGTGCTTCAAAATGATGAAATTGAAACATGTCCCTCATACACCTGTCTAGGCATCAATACCGGTCCCATTAGTGATCCACAAAATTGTGTATCCAACCTGAAAACTCGGCTCCTTGGTCGCCTACAACTTCCTCGTGCCCTCCTAGGCAAGAAAATTATAGCGGGTATCAACATTGCTAAGAACTTTTTTTTTTTTACTAGCTTAACATGCTATCCACTTGTATAGGGTTGATCCGAAACTATTTCGTTCCCTTGATGTGGTACAAAATAAAGTTTGACTAATTCTAGTTTGTTCCATGTCAGATAGGGCAAATAAATATATAAACAAAGCTTGCCTTTCCCACACACTGACTTCATTCAAGATCTTACTGCAGTTTTTAGTGATAAATGTCGTTATCGATACCTTCACATGTCGAATATAAGCGCCATGACCGCTTACATAACCTCTCTAAACATCCTTGTTTGCTCTAAAGCCCCTGCACCAAACTCGTCTAACTAAAAACATAGTCCGCGCTCACCAAACCGCATTTCCCCGCCAGGCTTGAGAACTTAAGACAGACCAGGCAGCTGTATTATTGTGTATTATGATCATTCTAGGCTTATGAAGCATCACTATGGAAGGCACCGGACCCATTCCAGACAATGAGATATTGCAACTGCCAGAATACGCCTAAGGCATAGGTAAATGTGGCGAGAAACCATTATGATCCTGAACATTCCAAATGCCGACTCGCTTCTGGACCTGATGTACATAAACTAAGACACTATATTGGCAAGCGGTCCCAAAATCTGTTATTTCAGACCTCAAGGCATTTCATTTTAACAGTTTTGTGGTTACTTTACTGATAGAATGAAATTTTCAGACTATATTCAAAATTTGCCATGCGCTAAGCTGTGTAAAGACCTTGTGTAATCATGCCAGGTGCAAGCACTTTCTGTGATTACAATGTCCTGCGTGTAATGTATTTTGACCTTTGTATTAATGTCAATGTCAACAACATGCCCAGTACCAGTGTATTCTGTAACTGCATCCCCAATGTGTAATGTATCTTTGCTTTTCATATTGCTATCAATGTTTACGACTAAACGCTACAGTGTGACCTGCTTCAGATACACACCTCATTGTATATGTAATTTTTTGTGTATATATATTGTAACTAATGTTAACAAGATGATCTGTTGATGTATAACATATTTCAAACCAGATTTGTATTGCACAAATGTTACTTATGTTGCTGTCAGCATCGCTTACTATCCTGTAATAATGTTTCGTGTATTTGATGTAAGCTAAACTTCCCTCCCCATCTGATGGGAGGGAAGACACTTTGGTTGGTCCCACTCGGGCCCGCCTATCACTCACCTATGTCGATTATTGTATCCAATGTTCGCCCTCTACTGGCCTGCACCTACCCCTAGATATGTGCCCCTCTACCAAACTGTCCCTGGAATACTTTGTCTGTGTACATCTAGACAATAAATATTTTTAATAAAACTGTGTTGAGACCTGGTGTTCTCCCATAAACAGCTTGGTGTGTGGGGAGACCTGGTGTTCTCCCGAGGACGCTTTTGTGTTTGTGGAGAGTGGGTGGGTCACCCATATACGAACAGGCAGAGAGGGACTGTGTGAAGACTGTGATGTCCCCAGTGGACGGCTTGGAACTTTGCACGGAACCCGGGATTGACCACAGTGGTGTCCAGAGTCTATACTGCGCTGTGATTCGCGTCAGAGCGCCTTGTTATATCATCCTTTAGGGGTAGTCCAGAGACTGTGAAATTTCGAGTCTACCTGACGTGACGAGCGGTCTATGTTGTCAGTCTGTGAGACATGTGAAATGTGTTGATTTGTTATAATTACACTGAAAGTAGATAAAGTATTTATGTGAGTCATGGTTTGTGCCTTGCTCATCACACTGAGCAAAACAGTCACCATACGTCTACTTAAATAATTCAATCCTGGACACGACAAACAGATCCGCACTTGTCTATACAGTACGGGAGGGAGTTTTGAATACCTTTTTTCTTGTGTGTGTGTGTGTGTGGTATGTATCCTTTGACTGTGTATATATGACATGTACTGAGCGCCGGATATCATGTCTCAAGACATTTATGGTAATATTGACCAAGATGACCGCATCTGCTGTTCACAACAAAAGCATCAGTCGCATCCCTTGGTGTACGCTCTCTTTTCTCCACCGCACGAAGCTCGTGCACCTGCCTGACCGGCTCCTGCTGAGGTCATAAGGTTGCATGTCATGTCCAGTGGGGGAGAGATGTCGCGTGACCAATTTGAGTCTCCGAAGTTCTCGGGTAAGATTCTGAAACCCTGAAGTGTGTCCGTCTTCTCATGTCGACGGTCCCAGCCACCAGAGTTCAGACTCGTCCGACAGCTGTCATAGATGGCGCGCTTCTTGTTGATTACTTAGAGCTCGCAACTTTTCGTTATGTTAAAAGTACAGATGACCTGGTGTAAATGTATATGTGAGACAACATTGTGAGAGAATGCTTTTAGTTAAATGACAACGTATCACTCTGTCGGGCTTTATCAAGTCACTCTGACAAAGCCAAAGCATCAGCGTGGGTGGATGGGAGGGGCAGGGGAATGGCAGAGTGGAAATGTTGACGGAGACGATGAAGAGGGAGGCATTGGGTATTGAGGGGGAAGGGGTAAAAACGGGAAAGGTAAGGTGGGACAAGGAAGGGGGAGGTGTAGTGGTAGTCTTGGGGAACTTTGGGGAGAGCTACGAAATAGGAAGAGAGCTAAGGAGAATAGAGGTCAAGGAAAAAGGGTTGTGAGGGAGAGAGGAAGAAGGAAGGATAGGTGCAAGCAAAAGAAAAGTATAGGGAGAGTGGTGGGTGAGATAGTTGGAGCGGAGAGAAGGAAGGGAAAGAGAACGTGAACAGTAAATGACTTCAGCTCTCCAAGAACAACGTCCTTCCACGCGAAAAAGAATGGTTCGTGTTCTTTGGATCCGGAACGGTTTCAGTGTTGTCCCGAGGATGACACAGCAGCAAAGTACTCTCTCGTTTACGGAGTGAGTAACCGCTTTTCTCAGTTAACATAATAAGTAAATAGATAATATCCTTAAGAACGTAGAGTGAATAACACAAATGGTCAAGACTTTCACATATATTTTAGGAGATATCTGTGTCAACAGTGTCTATAGTTTTGCTAATCGTTCGTCTTCTTTTACCACCCAAACTTTCAACTCTCTTTCCATACAAGACATTATATATATGCCCCTTTTAGTCGCCTTCTACGACACGCATGGAATACGTGAGAAGTATTCTTTCACCCCTATCCCCAGGGATATATATATATATATATATATATATAGTGTTAAAGAGATGGCCTCGATTAGGGCTTCAGTTGCCAGTGCCGTTTCGGCCAACATCAAGAAATCACTGAGTATATGGCGTTGGGGACGCGTCGCCAGGAACTGAAGAAGGTCGTTAAGTAGGTCATTGAACAATGTGGGCTAAGCGCACCTCCCTGCCGAGTACTAAGTTAAAACTCTTTGATTTCACTTTTGTTTCGAAAAAGAACAGACGACTTTTGTTGGAAAGGTAATCAGAGATCCAGCGCAAAAGCCAGCCCCCTATATCCACTTTAGTAAGTCCATACAGGATTACGTGTCGATTGGCAATATCAAAAGTAGCTTTAGGGTCAAGGAAGATGGTGTAGTTGTTCAGCATGAAGAGTTAAAAAACAATGCCGCGATATGCACTATTTTTGTGCATAAAACCGTGTAAAGGGAGAGACAGATGCTCTCTTTTTTTATGCAGAAGCCAACTGAGGACCTTTTTTTTTCAGTTTTTAGTGAAACAAATTCTCTGATTCAGATCTAAAGGCATCAGGTTGGTTAGGTTTGGGTATTGGAATGATAAGTCTGTTCGTCCAGTAGGTAGGTAGAACTACTACATAGCTCATGTTATATATTGCAGGAAAGGGATTGCCGGGATTGCGTAGGGAGCCGTAATACTTCACAGGTAACACCATTCTTTCCTACACACGTAGCTTTGCATTTAATCAGCGCTGCGTCAAGTTCAAGTTCAGTTGATAATATATTGTGGTCATCTCGCGATTATTCTTCATGAATTGGATTAGTCTGTTTCTATGTTTGTGTTTGAGATCGAGTGTGGCCTGAATCACAGACGGTAGATTTACAAAACTAGAGGTAGATGCCCAAGTGTTAAGTAGAATGTTGGCTCTTTGGATCGGAGACTAATGGTTTCCTTACCTTTTAAATAGTTAACGTCTTTCCACAATCTGCTGATTGGAGTATGCATATTCAGTCCAGTGCTAAATGCTTCCCAGTTAGATTGTCTAAGTTCGGAGACTCGCAGCCGGGCGGTTGCTCGGGTAAAACTGGAACACTTCCGATAATTCTGGTGTGCGTGATCGCACGTAAGCTAGGCTAATTCTCATAGTCACAGACTTGTATTTTCTTAGTTTTGAATCGCTTTAGTGAGCGTGATATCTGCTGGGGTTAAGCTGAGATGTGTTACTGGATCTCCTAATTCGTATAGGCAACTCTGAGTATTGCTGGGTAGTTTTCTTACCAGGTCACTGTGAAACTCCACAGGGTCAGGTTGATACCCCTCATACCAACCGTAATGGTATGAAATAAGTTGAGACGTTGATCATCAGGAATTTTGAGCCTTTATCGTCTGAACATTTTCCCAAGGGAGGATGGTGTTAGGAATAGTGATAATGGAAAGTCTCTGATGGTGATTGCATGGCTTATCATGATAACCGATGCAAGTGCAGCATGAGAGGTGTTGAAGACAATCCATAGATCAAGGATTCCGGCATGGAAATGAGTTGGCTCTCGGAACCCTACGACCTGTATGTCATGTGGTTTCAGTAAACAGCTGCTGCCCATTTCTACCGTTACCGTTGGAATTACCATTGCATCTGTGTGTAGCGTTAGATTCCCCTATCATAAGAGTTGGTTCTTAATGGGTACAGTCTCTCAGGTCCAGTTTATTAAGCATTCCTGCAGATGCATTCAGATTCATGATGTTTATTGTGGAGAGATACCTTCATAGATCTTAATACCATGACACTGCATTCTGCGATCATCAGACTTCTTAACATGGGCTATGGGTTGCTCGACGTATATTAGACATATCTAAAATTGTAACAAAGAAAGGTACTTTGGGTGGCACTGGCCTAGCATGCAGCACGTATTCTACACTCCTGTATGCACACTTTAGAAATGGTCTCTGTGGTAACTCTATGATGAAGGTCAGGTAACCTGAGCCTGAGAAAGGAAATTTTCTAGCTCAGGACCGTCAGCACAGAAGGGAAACACCGAATCATTGCTATTTATGCAGTAATCCCAGTGCACTCTTGAGTTTATAAACACAAAAATGAAAGTTTCTGTACCGGTGCAGAAAGTAGTTTTTTCTCTCCACATTACTACTATCCAGAATCTATCCGCTCACAAGCTGGCCCTTGACGTTAAGGGGTCTGTTTCTTGTGCATAGCGATGCACACTTCACTGGGGAGGGGAGTTGGGTCGGGTGACACATGTGGTAACGGAGGAGGGAGGGAGGGAGGGAACGAGTGACACGTTCTTCCACACGATCACTCACACTGCAGGAGGAGGATGAATTTCTCCAAGGGCTCCACGACGCCCTCCCTCGTTGTGTGCACTGAGATCTAATAGCATCCGATGTCTCCCCTGAAGCTGGAAAAGTTCCTTACAACATTCCTTGAGCTGGATGTGCCGAGGGAGGTCTCTGGTGTTCTTTGTACTCTATCACTGCCTTGTGATATTCATCGGTAAATATTACCAACTTCCGGTACTCGGGGTCACCTGCTGAATATTATAGAGCAAAGCCGAAACGAACAACCTCATTTGAATCACCCAGTCCACCCTTTGCGGCAGGATCATAACAGCGTATCTCATTCGCATGAAGGTGTCGTTGACTTGTGCAGGGATGAATGGGCAGCTGCAGGCCACAAGTCAGCTGCACTGTGCTGACGTTGTTGGCTCCTCCTCATCTGCCTCAATGATGACGGCGTCCTCCTGCGTGGTCGAGTGTCCATTGACCCCGCTGCCTGCCACCTGTTTACTCACCAACAGACAGTGGAAGAAGCGATGCCTGTCTCTTGTGCTACCTCAGCCACCGTTTTCAGACTCACCTTTTAGTGATACGTGCTCAACCAAATATAACATCAGTGGAGTTGTCATGTCTCGTTTCCACTCTTGTATAGATACCCTCTGTGGTAGTTATGTAATGGAGAAGTAATCAATAACCACAACAAATTCGGTTAGGGTATGAAATGTTGTTATTGCAATAAAGCTTTACGAAAAATGACGTATGATGTATACAGATTAATGATTGTAAGTGTACTTAAACATACCAAGTCCAAGCTAAACAAGAAATAAATGCCAGGCAGCGTATGAGAGTGGTGGTAGACAGTGACAGTGATGGTTTATCTTACGAAAAGATAGAGAGGAAAACAGTATGGAGAATAAGAGATCAACATCAAGTCAACCTCTGCAGTATGTGGATTTCGCCTGTGGTTGTTCAAAATAGGTGGTCTGTTTAAAATCTCACAGATGGCGCTGTAGTCGGTACTCAGTACAGCCCGGTAAAGCTTTGGTCATGTTGTAGGGAGACTTTTGTCTGACACTTTACGTAACCCAGATATATATATATATATATATATATATATATATATATATATATATATAAAATGCTTTTAAGTGTAATCCAGCTGATAACATTCATCGACAACCAACTTCTAGAACAGTGCCTTCCTATATCTCTTTTACATCTAGATTCCTGTGCTTAAACTCGATTCATTTTTCTCCCCGAACTAAATGATTGCAGTACCTCAGTGGCACTCACGCCCTTGATTCATGTAGGCGCCTTTTTTAGATCACAGATTAGCAACATGTGATATTTGGTATCAGTGTTTTGTTCGACTTCAATTTATCTCTCGGGAGTTTGCCCATTTTACATAGACAACCACAACTGAACCGCATAATCTAAGTGAAGCCTCGCTAAAAAACTTGTGGATATGAACCCACGTATCAGCTTAGTTTTCTTCCGAAGTCCGATACATTGTTGCCTTGCGTTTAACCCTGCCAGCAATAACCCTTACATTCCTCTCTTACAGTCCTGTCTCTCTTCCATAAGCTGTGTATTTTACGTGTGTCGATTCGGAACTGTCCTGACATTTCCTCGCCCACTGTGATAGTGTATTTACGTCACTTTACAGTGTGTCAAGTCTTTCTCTGGATCTATCTCCCGTCCAATGTTGTCATGACAAATGCTATTACTTATGTCACTACATATGTCATGAATGTAGATAATAAAGACCTAAGGTCCTGGGACGGACCATACCGAGAGACGGTGGTCAGGCAGACCTCATCCCACGTATGCCAACCTCTGTCTTCTGTCCATTATCCCTGTCTCCAGTCCCTCATTCCCGCCCTTACACCGTCCGTCGTCCCTCACTGCTTACCGAGTTCATCCACTTTAGTTCTATACTTTACACCCTGCATTCCTCCATCTTCATATCTCTTCCTTCTTCTCCCTAACCATCACTCCCTTCTCCCTAATCTTTCTCACGTCCCCCTCCCTCCCTTCATTCCTTCCATCATTCCTTCTATATTTTCCTGTCTTTCACACCCATCCTCCCGTCTTCCCAATCTCCCTCTTTCTTTGATCTTTCCAACCTGCTCTCTCCCTACTTCATCGCCCTCCAAACGTTCCCAGGACTACTACTGCACCTACCCCTTCATCACCCTTGCCTCTCCCTCCGCCACGCTACCCCCTCCCCTTCCCCACCATACTTCCTTGACACCTGTCCCTTCCACACCCCTCTTTACTTTTTTTCTTCTAAATAGGATGTTTGATTACTCACACTTGTGGTATTTTTGTCCTGGACGTAACATTAGTGAACATGGATGGGTCTCATTAAGAGCTGCCTTGTATAGACCTATAGACCTAATGCTGTTTACTCCTTTTATAATCTTACGTTACGTCACGTTATGGGAGACCCCCCAGTGTCGCCTCAACCACCCCCAATCCATAGTCACCCCTCGCCGTGCACTGGCAGGCGTTCCTCCCTCCACCACCCGTGGACCACATCCACAAATATGTTTAAAAAGTTAATGATTAATTGCAACATAAATCGAGACACCTGGCATTTGTTTTTACTCGTCAATAATGATCCAGCCAACCCGTAGTTCGATGGTCAAACTGCTATACTCGTTTTATTCTAAGTTGGCGAAGCTGATTGGTTCATATACAATGTTCGTGTCGCTATCCATTTATTCACGCTAAGTGTGTTCACTGTTTATAATCAGACCTGTTCTTCTGTATGATAATGTTAAAGCATGGGAACATAAAAATCTAGATCATCTTAAGGCATTAGCACTTTAGAGAGGATGTTAAAAATGTTGAACATAGTATCACAAATGGTCGAAGTCAAGGACAATATTGTTTTCGAATGAAGCCTATTCATTATTTCTTTGTTTAGTAGCAAATATAAAGTGTTAATGCCTTAAAACCATTTAAATTTTTATGTTCCTAAATTCTAACATTATCATACAGAATAACAGATCTGATTATAAACTGTGAACACAGTGTGAATAAATGGTTCCGCCCCACGCGCCAAAACCATGTCAACGTCCATCAGGTTGCCCTTGACCTCCCCAGGGACTTCCTAAAGCCATCATGTTATTGGCTGGTATTTCTGTTAAGTCCATTCGTTGAGTCGTTTGTCGTTCGGGTGTAAATAAAAAGCAAATTATACTTCAAACAATTTATTTCGAACAAAAGCATTGAATGAAAAAAAACGATCAGAAAACTTTAGACACATTTCAAGTGGAACAAAAATATATTACAGCACAAAAATACGTTAAATAGTTTGGTTTTATGAACTCCCTTGACCGGTTTAGGAAGTAACATACGTAAAAACTGTGCAACCTCCACACTTCAGTGGGTCAAGCCAGAGTGATCACCAGTGGTTCGGAAAGGGCAACCACGCCATAGCCGGCTACTGTCACTCGCCTTCGGAACAGTGAGCAGCACGTCACGCATGGAAACGATGAGTTTTTTTTCCAAAACACTACAAAAAGAACACAAAGTATTAATAAAGATGAAAATTATTGCGACGGGTAGTGACAGATGAGCGGTTGGGAATGATATGGGAATGTGAAACGATTTGTTTACAGTACATCTTGACGTGATCAGTTGGCGAAAACGGAAACAAAGATATCGCTAAACATTACGGTGAAAATATTCCATAAAGTGACTGGTGAAAATTACGAATATCTCACAATGAATGGTGAAAAGTATGGTTGAAAACTTGTTTCGTGAAGTTATTAGTGAATAATATGTATATATAATGCAGAAGACAGTGACAACAAGTTGAGTTCGTGAACATTTTTTTCTTTAACGTGCAGTGATGGCTTAGGCTTGGAGGCAGATTGACATTCGGACATTCATACAGTCAGTGAATATAATATGATTACTTTGGAACCTTGTAACAACTAATTTCGTGGAAGCCTCGTTACTCGCTACTGGTCTGTCACAACCCCACACCTGCCGGGTGACGGAAGGTAAGTACCAGAATTAATACTTCCTTTTCAACTTGTTTCTTGGTCGTTTCTACAAATTTTGGGTTATTCACCAAACGCTTCTTTAGGGCAACTCAAGGACATAAAAACAGCTTGTTCCTGTTTACACCCACCCACCCTCGCTCATGCAGCCATCCAATCTACACTCACCCTACTTCTGGTAACGTATTCGACTCATCATCACCTTAGTTTCCAAAGCAATACTTACCTATATCCTTATCAGATCTAATCTGTTCAGGTTTAAAACCATGGCTGTGGGCTCTTCGCTTACTGTGTTTTCAAAGTACTTATTGATGTCGTATAGATTTCGCCATTTATCCCAAGTTTTGTGTATGAGTCGTATCATCCCTTACTTTACGTAAGTAAATGAAGGCGACAGCGATTTTGATAACCTCGGTGTCTCCTCAAACGAATGATCTTTAATGCCATGGATCATTTTTGTTATCCTCCCTTGTTTGCTGTCTAGAGAATTCACATCCATCCCACAGTACGGTTCCCAAAGCTGCACCGTATAATCAAGGTGCAGTCATATGAGAGAGAGATAAACTTAGCTGTAATATAAAGTTTGAAATTCTATTATTGACACTACATCAAACGTTTATACATTGTTTTCTCGGTTGCCAGTCAGTATTTATCACTACCCCAAGAAAAACACCAAATTCAGAATATCTGATTTTTGCTAAGGTGATCCACAGGGCCCCTTAACTTACTTTACATTAAAATGTTAAAGCCGCAGGTCTAGGCCTCTATGGGCAGCACAGAGTATATCTGTCTTGTGGGTGTTGGTGATGGTGCTCAAAGTTAGAGAACTCTGTTGTCTGCTCCATTGCTTGTCTAAACGATTGATTTATAGTTCTGTGATGATTGTTGCTGGCAGATTAATCTAGAGTTTTGCAGCTGTCATAAATGTTTCCCTTGAGACACTTATTCTGCTGCTGATAATATGGCATCCCATTGCCTTAGGTTTCTACTCTGGTTGCACAGTCTGGTTGGAGGATCAGATAATTTGGGATGTCTGTATAGTATATGCTAAATAGCATTTCATAGACTTCAGTCACATTCACCTCTGGCTCTTCTTGGTATGACATGTGTTTCAGTGCTGGAAGATGCAGGTAGCTCTACATTGAACATTTCCAATGTCTACAAGAGATTTTGCTTATTTGTTGCCCGGATGTTCAACTGGTAGCCCAAGTGAAGTTTAGAATATCTAATATGAATTTAAATTTATAGATATCGTCTTGACATTTCTTGGTTAGTTTCCATTCGTTGTCATTTATATCATTAACAACAGCTTTGTCATTCCCTGACACTTATAGTGGTGCCAGGTATTCCAGCAGTCACACAACAATCCGTCCGTTGTCTTTTCCATATCACACGTAAAAAAAAAAAAAAGAATGACATGACATAATCACCGTCTGCACTTTCTTCAGAAAATCTGTATAAATGTCGCTTCTTTTTTGACTTGTTAGTATCAGTTGCCATGACGTAAGCTGTTTTCTCTTCCTGTAGTAAAGAATCATGAAAGTAAGTAGGTTTACATCAGCATTTCCCAAACTGGGGGAAATTTCCCCCTGGGGGAAATTTGAAGCTACCAGGGGGGAAATAATTACACTGCCT
>JAYMFT010128561.1:0-13089 GCA_038088735.1 Panulirus argus | reverse complement strand
TATATATATATATATATATATATATATATATATATATATAGAGAGAGAGAGAGAGAGAGAGAGAGAGAGAGATGACCTTGATTAGGGCGTCAGTTACCTGTGCCGTCTCACCATTTCCCCGCTCCTGAATGAGGCGCAGCTTCGAAGCAGCAGACGAGTGTTTAAGACGTGATGATGTCACTAATTTCCCCGTAATTACCTAATGACACCCGTGTGTTAACTGGTGATGCACAAGTTTGCAACACTTGCGACCTCAGGGACGGTCGGTCATATGAACGGCAGAAATGACGTCGGCAATACTGCAATTTGGAACCGATCGTTCGACTGACGCGCACCAATTATAACTTTCGTCACAATAACCGCAACATGTGGCGGCAACCAAAACAACTCCTCTCCACAGTCCGTGACAACCTCCCTCCCTCCCGCCTGCTCCTCGTACCTGGAGGAGCTCTCTGCAGAAATTTATGCGGTGGCGTCTACTGCTTGTGTGACGGAATAGGGAACGGGCGGAAGGGGGAACGGACGGAAGGGGGAACGGACGGAAGGGGAATGGACGGAAGGGGAACGGACGGAAGGGGGAATGGACGGAAGGGAGAACGGACGGAAGGGGAACGGACGGAATGGGGATTGGACGTAAGGGAGAATGGACGGAAGGGGAACGGACGGAAGGGGGAATGGACGGAAGGGAGAACGGACGGAAGGGGAACGGACGGAAGGGGAATACGGGTAAGTGTGTGGCTGAGAACCGCATGACATCGTCTAGATCTTCTGTTTCTCCGAGTCGCAGTTCCAACCCCGCAGATTAGCACGAGTCACCTTTCATGACAATATATCTTCTCCCGGCGCTCGTTCGCCCTGAACCTGGTCGCTGCCACGCGCGGCAGTTGAGCTGTCTTTCGAATTCGACTGTGGACGGAACTCGGCAGCTCCGCCAGTGTCGATAACTTCCTCGCTGTGACCGACAGCTACAACTTCCTACTCTGTGCGTCATCGTCCCTCAACACGTCAGACTGTTTTGCCTCAACTGACGACTCTGTGAATCTACCAACCTGTGGACAGGCTAGAGGACTGTCGCACTCCTGTCGAAATTTGTGAAGTGCGACCAACTCTACTCGGGCGAGGCGTTGATGGTCTGCTCGTGCACGTCAGGTGGGTGTTATCCTCCTGGAGTCCTCAATAAAATACAGCGTGCGTTAATTCAAAAATACAAAAGCATTATCGAAACATTAATTCTTTCTAGAGCACATATGTAGCAGCTTTCCATTTGTGAGACCTCAATGCAACATTAGGCTGACAGATCGGTGGTGGCCATGGGTATTTCCGTTGCCCTATGCTTATTTTTCGTTTCATAACGAATCATATGACATGAAAGTAATTGTGCTTTCAGATAAAAAAAATACTGAAATTCAACTGTGTGCTTACTATGGCAGTACGTTTAAAAACTGGTCAAATTTAAGTCATCCATCACCTTCGAGATGAGGCAACGAACGGTTTCAGGGTTGAACCAAATTCGCCAAATTCAACTGTCGACAAAATAAGCTGCTGATCAAGTTTTGCACTGACGTCAATCTTTCCATTATAACCAGTCGTGTGAGACCTTGATGCAGCTTTTTTTTTTTTTCCCTAAATTCCGAAAGATACAGTAGCGCATATAATAATTGTGGAAAGTCCCTAAAGAGGATGGCTAAGGGCCACCTGCAAGAGAAATCACTGTCGGTACTTGAAGCAGACACCTCATTTTAGGGAACTAATGCCAGGATTTTCGACAGAAGGCATTCTTGATGAGGGGTGGAGGGGGCATCTGCAGTCATCAGTGTTGCTTGCGAGGAGTCGCTGGCTTGAGGAGGGGTGGGAACCACTATTCTAAATCCTTACCAAGCGTGGACTCCAGTAATCTGTGCTCTGAGCACAATGTGTGTGTGTGTGTGTGTGTGTGTGTGTGTGTGTATGGTGATCCCTGGATGGACTCTTCAGTACCACTCTTCAGGAGTGATACACACGGACCATCCAACCCATTCCTGTGCCCAGCTGGAGCCCACGTCGGGTCTTCTCTCCCCCGTCGTTGCCAAAGGCCTCCAGCCGGTGCAGGCGCTTAATCAGACCGCCTGCTGCGTGAATGACTAAAGGTCGTTTTTAATTAAGTATGCAAATTGCATGTCTAGTTTTTGTTCACATAAATGCAGCGTCAGATTAAAATGTGCATAATTTATAAATTCCTATATTAGTGAGTAGGAAAATGCTACTAGTTTATTATCAAAACGAGTTGATACAAAAGACGCAAAAAAAAATAATTTTGTTTGTCGGGTATGACATTCAAATATATTGCATATTGTAAACCTCCTCTCCACTGCAGCACCCTGGCTTTACATGTATCTTAATGATACAAGACATTGTACATGTTAAGTACAAGGAGAGAGAGAGAGAGAGAGAGAGAGAGAGAGAGAGAGAGAGAGAGAGAGAGTAACCAACTCATAAATTTATAAACACATGTATACGCCATGATATGTGTGACTGTTCCAAACAGATATACGTTTTAAATATGAGCTTCTCGTCATTCACTACTCCTCGATTACACCACGAAACAAGTCCTAATTGATATGCATATTCATGTAATCACGTGCCCCAAAATCTAATCAGTTAGTCACCTCCAAGGGTGTATAAGTGAAAGGTGTAAGTATGAAACTTCTGACAGTTATGAATATTGTTCAAGAGTTATTAAGGTGCTGAAGAGAATGTGTCCTCAGAGAAACAGACAGACAGAGGCAGGGGTGACAGCATAATGTACCGTAACAACCACGTATAATAACATGACATAATCAGAGTAACATTAATCAAAGATTAGTACAAATTAATCTTGTGCTATTGAAAAGGAAACCCCTCTCCTCCTCCTCCCCTTTTATTCCATCATAAAAATCTGGCGGGAAATCCTTTTGTGTTTTGTTCATTTATACGGGTCCTTCCCCCGGTATACGTCTGGGTTGTGATTTTAAACACCTGAACGTAAAGCGAATAATCGTGTACCGGAACGCATTATCCTATAAGGCCCAAATATAAGAGCTAGGATACGTTCCCAAAAATAAGATTCTCTGGCCCAAAAATTACAAAATATCAATTTTGAACTTCCCAAATAATGTCTTCGTGTATAAGTATGGAGACTGACAACCAGACAGGGAAATAGAAGCAAATGATTTGCTTACCCAAACCTGTGGTGCAGGTCGTGTGAGGTCATTTGTGGCGGGGTTACTGGGAGGGTGAGGGAGGGGGTGGCAGCAGCATCTTTACTACCCCTGTGGCGGCTTTACCACCGGAGTGGGTCTTGGTTGGAATTAAGAGTTTAAAGTTGACTGTCGTTTTCGTCTTTCATCCCAAAGTATAGCTCCATGCATCGCTTGATGGCGTCTTCCATTGCTCTTGGCACCGTAAGGCTGTGTGGTGACGGGGTACCTCCCTCTTCTACATCTTCCTCGCGTATTGTTTTCCCCAGCACTTTCTCGTCTCCAAGTGGGTGAGGAATATGGCCTAGATGGCATACCCGATGATATGATTTCAAGAGCGTTCTCAACATATCTGGAGTTGTCAGACATGTGGTCCATATATAGTCAGCTGGTGTCAGACTGACAATCTAAATTCTCGTCATCCTCTCCCTCTAGTACAACACGATATCGTACCACCGTTATCATTTCTTCGTTGGTCAAGTCTTCGCCATCGTCGGCTTCTTCGGCTTCCCCGATCGCAACGTCACGGTCCAGGCTAACAACGTCTCGCAGACAGCCACCAGCGGGAAAAATCTCAGAAGTCATTCACGCACTATCATCCACACACACACCATTCACAGTAGTCTCTTTCATTTCTTCCCTGGAAATGGCAGCGTTGTGAACAGCATTCGTGATATTACACGACCGCCAGAATTCCCCGAATTGCTGGTTTACCCCACCTCCCTCACCCCAGCGTTCTTATTAGTTGGTGAAAGGTTCGAAGACATTAAGCTCTGATGGTGGCGATTACCCTAAGCTCAATCTCTGGGCTGGAGTAAGGAAGTGGTGTTCTTGAGTATTGAGTATTGTGGCACAGATCACTGGAATCCACCAGGTGGATTGGAGCATTGTATAAGATTAATAATACTTGATTGTCGAGGGACTTGTTGAGACAGCATTCCTTGAAGTCGGGGCAAAATAAGAACCATACCCGAAAAAAAGTAATAATGTCCGCGCCTTGTTCAAAGGCCACCCCACTGGTAGCCTACGCTTGGCAAAACCTTTCATAGCCCAGGGATTCTGGGAATGACACGTTAATAAGAGCTTTTACTTGAAACCTCCTGCAGTTGCTTACCCAGAAGAAGCGTCATATGATCTCTGGGCTCTGCCTTAAAGCCTGGCGCAGACTTTTCTTCCTTGGAAGTAAGAGTTCTTGCAAGCGTGCTCTTCAAATAAAAGCCGGTCTCATCAAAATCAATTACCTGCAATTCTGCAAGATATTCTCCTGCAGGAGTCAGCACTTGCGCAGCCTCTTCCACTCACCATCACGCGAAGCCTCTTTTGATTCTTGAACCTCTTAAATCACCTTGTGCCACCACCAAATGTTTCTACCTCTACGTCTTCTCTCTTGGTCATTCCCCAGACCCTCAAATGACGATCTTGCCTTCTCCTGAAGTATCAGGTGTTGAGAGATGCACTGCGCCGCTTCCAATCCTCAATCCGGACACTTAGAATGCATTCCATGGTTTCTATCCTAAGCACTCCTTTGCATTCCTAACTTGGTTGAATCTAAAGATGTAAGACATCTCAAACTTTCCTCGTGTTGCTTGACAACAGCCACAGTATAAGGAGCTACACATCCGCATGGCATATCTAATAAAAATCATCTGGATGCCCATCTCAATGATCATTTATCACCTAATGCAAACAATGAGGACAGCAACACAGCAAATGTCTGGAACTGTCGGACAACACCACATACAGGAAGACTGACAAACTGTGCGTCGGACAATACCACAGACAGGAAGTCCGATAAAGAAGATTACGCCTCAAAGAGAAAACGGTATAATAATGGAACGAGGCGGCTGGCTTTACCCACGAGGGGAATAATTCAGATGGACTGTATGAATAATTCTGGCGGGAGGAAGATAGCGTATGATCCAGTGAGAGAAAATGATTTGTAGGAAAATGTGTATGGGACTGTTACTAGTCCCACTGCCGAGGCTGCGGCAACCAGGCCACCACGAGAAGCCGACGGGATTAATGACTCAGGAGAGAGCATAGGCAGACCAGCAGCCAGCTACCAGAGGAGACCCATCGTTTACACTGACCAATGTGCCTACTGGAGGCATGACACACACACACACACACACACACACACACACACACACACACACAGCCTAGAGACCTAGAGTCGAGACTAAGCAAGCTGTGAGTCTCCGCAACTCCAGTCCAAGTTTGAGGCTTCTCACTGAGCATCACGTGGTCCCCGGGGATACTGTGACTGCTGGAAATTCTGGAAGACCCCATGAGGCTTCTGAGGGTTGTGACTGCTATTGCCACTGCTGCTGATCCATCGAAGGGAAACCCTGGAACGGGAGATCGGACGGTCGCTGCCGGAGTTCATGAGAGAATTTAAAAAATGTATCGCGAGGGAATATCGCTGACTAAGGTCAGCGTTCCCGCTATCTGATTCAGAAGATAAATGGTCAGCTTCTTCACACGGGGAGTGGGCCCTCAGGTTGGGGGCTGCTGACGTCCACGGCGTGCGGCCCCTTACCGTCGCTACACAAGCCGTGGGAATCGCCGGTGCAAATATGGTGGGAGGGCCACGAGGGGCCCAACACCCGGTCTTCCATGGCCCCGGGGGAACCCGTGGCCCGAGGGAGACCAGGGAAGACTCCCTCCTTCACTCGTCTCCCTCCTCCTCTCATTCTCCCTCCCAACAACGACAAAAACATCGACACCATCAGCAGCCCCTTGGTGGGCATCACAGGCTGGTGGTTGAGGCGGTGAGGGTGCTATACCCGCCTTCAGATGAGAGTTCCACAGCAGCGTCATGAGCCGGGTCCTCGCAACAACTGTGCACTCAGTCGACCACACACTCAGGCTACCCACACCAACCACCTCATCCATCCCACTCACCCGGCCATATCACCTTCGTTCTAAGGACAGAAATGTAAGGGACCTAAGTGATGAGAGATCCTGATTGGACATACCGGGAGGGTATGGAGAGGCGGAGGGGCTGTGATACGGGGAGCCCGAGGCTGGGACGCTGGACGGAACAGCGCACCAGCAGATAACTCATACTCTCTCTGTTCACCATCACCAGGCTTACCGTAAACAAACACTAATGACACCAACATCAAAGGCGTTTGAGAAAAAGGAATTACTGCCAGCGCAAACCACTCATCACAGAGCATTACTAAGAATACTCGGTTTACTCTTACCATTCGTTTGTTGTTTGCTAACGATTAGCTAACATACACGATTCACGAACGGGTCTCTCCTTATCAAGAGACCTACAGGGTTGGGAAGTCCTCTTCTAAGCGTGGTGCAGACTCGCCTCGCAACGCAGCCAAGAGCACTAGTCAACGCCAGCAGGGAAACACAATGAACCGGGTGATCTTCGTCCCATCTCCCTGACGAGTTGCCTGTACAAGATTCCTGAGAGGATGGCGCTCTGCGGACTAACACACACAGTCAAAAGGCACACGATGCCTGACATTAATGGCTTTACAGGTGACAAAAGTGTGCACAACTGTATCACAACTTTCCAAACTACTCACGGGGACATGCGACACATGTACACCACATTTCTTGACTCCAAAGCTGCATCTGACATGGCTAATTGGCGAGTTATATTGTATGGGCTGGCTAAATATAGGTGGATACTTGGTTGGCTCAGTAACAGAAGGCTGCTGCAGTTTCAGCTTTATACTTTTCAAGGTGGGGTGCTGAGTCCCACTTTCCTGAATACACCAACCAATGTCTTACTAAAATGATTCCCAGAAAGCCATAGAACAGCATGCCATTTCATTAGTTATGCAGATGATATTCTTGCACATCGGGACATGATGTTGTTGCTAAAATGATGTACTAGGCCTATGTAAGGTCTCTTATAGACTGTCACGTACCAGCCTTGGTCCTACACATCAGTCGAGGCATTTGATAGTCTCAATAAATACAAAACGAAGCCTTTTCGAATTATCCTTGGCTGTTCCAAGACCATTGAAATACTTAATACTTAATACGGAACTAGGTGTATCTAGTAGTGAAGACGGAATTCTTGAAATCAGTACCATGACGAGACTGCAGTTATACAAAATCAGAAAGCAGCAGCATTTCCCGCCACCCAGACAAATACTTCCCGTTGACATCACCATACCTACTCATCCACCTAAGAATATAATTACTAACAATATTCAACTTCAACACCTGGCCAAATCCAGTGCTCTTGAATATACACAGAAACCCCAGGCTGACAGTAACATAACCCAGTGCATCTAAATATAATGGCGGCTCTCTCAACTCTGCCACTGGGAGGGTTGGATGTGCTGCCATTGTGATCCAGCCTCACAGTAATAAATCAAGAGAGGAATGTTGGACCAAACAACTGGGAATTTACCATATGAACTGAACTGTCCGCCAAGCTTATTGCTCCTGAGCTTGCAGAAACCACAACCACAGAAATTTGAATTATCTCCGAGTCTCTATCCTCACTATTTGCCCTGAATTCCCAGGGACCAGAATGTAACATGCTTGCCTCTGAAGCCAGATACAGAGATGCGAGCATTACTGGTAAATGGATTCAATCCAAACTGTTGTGTGGACCACCTCTTACACAGGTCTCTGGAAGCACGACAAGGTGATGGATGCCCTAGCCAAACTTGCACCGGACAGAAGCTATTGAAGTCGTTAATTATAAGTTTAGTTTAAAAACTGTAATTAAGAAAGAACTAACATGTAATCGAGGCAGGCAGACGGGTGCAAATAGAAACTACTAGATCCACTTTCCATTACGATGAGACAGGTCAAGTAGAACATGTGTATGGAGCAAGTAACAAGATCAGAAGACATCAAGATGTCAATTAAGCCTACGCTATAGGTAACTGATGGTGCTTCGGCCTATCTGGAGCTGTCAATCACAGACACTGTTACGTCTGTGGCCAGACACAGGGACGCAAACAAGAATGCAATGTCTTATACTGGGATAAAACAGAACCCGTTCGTTATAGGTCCAAACAAGAAATGCCGCAAGGCCTCAGTTGTTAATAACAAGATACCTGAACTTGTGGGACTGTATCGAGCTGTAACAAGTACACGAGTTTACTGCAAAGAAATACTGTAACGTTATTTAATGGCCCAGTCTTACAACTTAGGTTATCATCGACTGGTCACTGGGGTCTGACAAGAGAACCTTTGCGACCTCTTGAGTAGTCGTTGTTGCGCTACCGTTCATAGGATGATAAAGGTTCCCAGACAAGACAAACTAGCCGCTGGTGGCGGCAAACTCAAATCACCAGCGCCGCGTCCCCGAGCGAGGCTTCTCAGCCCCCCTTAGCCACGGCCTCCCTCCAAGTCTGCGAAGAATATATGAATGTTGAATTGTGAGCCACGTACAGCGTGCGTCCTATTCCCAACATCCCGGTTCCCCCCTCCTCCTAACCCCACAGCCTCAGCTTACGATCACATCTTGGACTGAGGGTGAGAACCGAGTATGACGATATGAGACCCACTGGTGTCATTATCAGTCAACACATAATGTCACAGATCGTATATACAGATGGTATCCACAACACACCACTGGGGCTGCTGGCCGTGCTATGGCCAGGAGCAGGGGGTCAGGATCAATAGCTAGTTATCCACACTCCAAACCGACCTGTTTGTTATTCTCGAAGCTCTATAAAATTCGCTCTTGTCGCCGAGAGAGCCTGATTGTAATTGACTCTCGTTCCTCGTTAACTGCATTAAATTCCCTTCGCCATGATTGTAGTGTCGTTGTGTCTAAAGCACGACACAGGCACGGCGAAATTACCCCGATGACGTTATTGTCGTTCGACTCAAGCTGGGCTGCGGGTACTTATGGAAGTTCGCCCCTCCTGTTGATACTGAACAGACAGTGTGTAAGTAAACATTGCCAGCACTGCTACTCCCACTCCTCGCAACGATTGTACCCATTACTGCTGTGAAATCAGTGAGTTCAGATATAAATTCCTGCCGGACATTGCGGGATAACTGTGAGCATATTGTCCACAATGAAGTTTTACCTACGATATTTGAAAGGCATCCTGGTTTTGCCTGAATACGAACACTTTAACTGTTGTGTAAATGGTAAATCGACTAGTCACTGGGGCCCGGTCCCTGGACCTTCTGAACGCTGTGTCCTGTTTATCCTCCGCCGTCCACAGGATAAGCAGGAGAGCACGACATCCCTCGCAGCTCCTGCGGCAAAAATCAGAATCAAATCCGCACTCTGGCCTGACGCAGGGTTGCCAGCGGCGGCGGCGACCCCCGGCGCCTAAAAGCACCACCTGTCCCCGCTAATCCGAGGAGATCCACCTGAGCGGTAGCGCCAGCTGCGCGCTCCGCCCAATTAGCAGCTAATACTCCCGCATACCACTCCGCGCTTCCTGCTCCGCCATACTCCCTGTTTTATGGCCGAGGGAGGGGGGAGGAGAAGGGGGAGGCAGAGGGGGGGATGGAGGAGAAGGAGGAGGAGGCCGAATGCCCGCGAGCGGCTGCTGGTGGAGGAAAGGCCCCTGGTGTGCGGAGGGTTTGGGGCGACCGACAAATCACAGTAAAGTGGTGGCTGGGAGGAGCCACCGGCAGGACTGCGACTGATGTGTTGGTGTCTGTGGCGAGGGAGGGAGGGAGGGAGGGATGGGTGCGTTGGTGTCGCCCGCCTGGTTTTACCGCACCCCCACCTTCTGTTTTCTTTCGTTCGGCGTGTAAGTTTACACTCGACACTTCGTTTTCCACTTGAGATGCCGTCGCCGGACGTGGTGTTCTCCAGCAGCAATGGAGAGAGGCCGTGAGGTCAGGTTCTCCGTTTTAATTACTTGCTAAAGCTGACGCTCTTGATGGCATTAGATGGTGTCAGTGCCACTACCTCACCAGCTGGTGGAGGGGCGTGATTACGCGTCAGATGGGATTTGCCTCTAGGGCCTCCCGGGCCAGCGTTACCCTGATGGAGATGCTGACGGCGGCCGGCACCACAACCCAGATAACGCTAGGGGGGTAGCGAGTACCTCAGGGTGGTGTTCTGACGTGAGCCTCAAACTCCTCCACACACACACACTAGGCTAGGGTGTGTGTGTGTGTGTGTGTGTGTGCGTATGTGTGTGTGTGTGCGTGTGTGTGTGCGTGTGTGTGTGTGTGTACATGCACAAAAGTAAAGGCATGATACATATATACAAGGTTAAGAGACGGGAGAACACGAGTGTAAAACTCTCCTCTCGTAACACGCAAATGGTAATCAGATACACACACACACACCAAAATGAATGTCATTACCATGTTCCATGGACGCACCTTGCCGCATGCTGATGAATAATAAAGCTGGTTACATCTCCAGTATATCCCCGGGCGTATACACTCGGTAACACAAGCATTAATTATCTATCGTTTCAGAGAGAGAATGATGATGAGGGTGGCCAGGTCGACCATGACTCCTCCTCCTACACTCGGAGTAAAGTGAATTGACGTTAATCACTACGTGGTTCACTGAGTCCAGGTTTAAGGAACTTAAGGAAATCAGTGGAATTATAAGTCCCCCTCTACTTGGGCACTTCCTAAATATCTTGCCATATATGAAGCAACGGTGTACTTCTTCATGTTGCTGCAGGGTTGGATACACCAACTCTTATGCCTCTCTGTGCTGAAGCTGTGAGCAATCGATGACATTTCTCGTTCTAACAGCTATATAGGGATAGACGTGTAACAGTGTTAATCCAAAGTTGCAGTGAAGTCATTTGATAATATGAACTAATGATGATCATTATGGTACACAGTACTGATGATGATGATGAGAATTATGGCACATAGTACTCATAATGAGCATTACGTTATACAGTACTGATCTTCGTAATTCCTCCCCCCCCCCACCTCCCTCCCTCCGAGACCAGCGTCGGGGTGTGACGGGCGCCCATACCAGAGCAGGGGCGGGCGGACGGAACACGTTCTGGGCATCGCGATCACCTGGCGCCACACAACGAGCGGGAGAAAGTGCGCTTGGCTGACCACCCGCCCTCCCTCACCCCTCTCGCACCGCAGCCTCCACAGGTTCACAACACTGATGGAATTCGCTGACCTCCACGGTAGGCCACGGTCATTCCCCGGGAGGTGAGTGCTGGTGATGATGCAGACGAGTCCACCATGAAAGACCTGCAAAAGTTAAGGCCTCGCGTAATATACCCTAGATCGATGCAGTGACCTCCGCTCCCCCAGGTCCACGTGTAGACCACACACTCCAGACCAAGACAGTAGAGTCATCTCCACACACCCCAGGTCCTGGTCTAGTCCACCCCAGATCAACACAACCACCTTAAATCCCGCCAGGGGTCCTCGTGTAAACCATACCCTCGACCAACACAGCCACTACCAACTACCCCCAGGTCCTCGTCAGCACCATACCACAGACCGACAGTCACCCCCCCACTCCCCCAGGCTCTGGGTTAGACCACCTCAGACCAACATATCCACCTGAACCCCGCGAGACCCTGTGGTGACTGCTGGCTGACCAACGGGATGGGGGGTCATGAGATGCACGCCACACTGAGGAAAACACTACGCCAGTTATGGTGCCGGCTGCTGTCATGTACACACTACCACTTTAAATATTTTCAGTAATAAGAGTTTTAATCTGTCCGGCAATTACCAAGTTATTAATGCTAATACCCGGTGTTTGGATGTGTTGAATTACCAGTCCTGATGCTTTTATCCAGTGTTTTAATATAATCTGCCTGTCAATGGTAATGCTGCTCGTGCTAATACTTAATACTTCGTTTTAATTGGTAATAAAACCGACTGTGAGCGGTAATGCCCTTTTATTTTACCGTGGGATTGATCCAAAGGCTAATTTGGGTTGAAGGGAATTCACGGGATGTGTGCCAGGCATCGCTGGTGCAGCAAGAGACGTGCCCTCCCCCTCGAACTCTGTTTATAAATCCCAGTCAACAAGGACTGGCTGGGACCACAATAGAAAGTCTCCCGCCCTTCGGGCTTCGGACTTGGTAGGTAATCAGTCGGGTCCACACGGCGTCTGACATTTTGCTGTCGCAAGTTTTTATCCATTGGGGTTTTATGTGAGCTTAAGGCCAGCCGGAATAGTTTCATCCGAGCTGGGCCTGCTTGTTGAGGTGTGTGTGTGTGTGTGTGTGTGTGTGTGTGTGTGTGTGGAGCCCTCACATGTGTACGTATCATCCAGGCTCAGTCAACAAGCCGAGGGTCACTAAAGCAAGAAAACTTATCTGGAGAAAATGGTAAATGAATAAACAAACAGAAAATGGTTTACTGAATTCAGGAAGTCATTCGGCTGAAAATACACAGCCGAGATATTACAGAACTGGGAGGTCGTAATAAGAACATAAGTGAGGACACTGCAAGAGGCCTACTGGCCCATAATAGTAAGATCCTGAGTGAGTCTGTCCACCCTACAACCAACCGACTGATCCCATAAACACGTCCAACCGTCGTTTAAAGCTACCTAGAGACGACCTAGCTTCCCCCACTGTACCTGGCAACTTATTCCATAAATCTACTACCCTTTTCCCGAACCAGTATTTATCCACATCCGACCTGAATCTACAGGTAAAGAAAACGAGTATAACAAGATTGAGCTGGGATCAATCTGGGATTAATCGGAGCTCCTCAAATGTTTGTAATCCCGACATTTAAAAGATGGAGAGGTTATAGAAACAGAAGTCTAAAGGCGGAAGAGAGAATTCCACCCGAGCTTTACCGTATGAGGAGAGGCGGGTATCATAACGGCCAATCCTCATGTGCCTGATCTCCACACTAAAGGCTATGGGAAGCAGCAGTCAGCCACACACGTGCCGTGGGTCCAAGTCGTACGGGCTGACACACACACACACACACACTCACAAAGAGAGAG
>JAYMFT010128550.1:0-13089 GCA_038088735.1 Panulirus argus | reverse complement strand
GATTTTCGAGGTGTTTAAGGATATGGCAGTTGAGGAGGGATTCAAAGACTTTGGAAATGGTGGATGTCAAAGCAACATGACGATAGTTAGAGGGGTCAGAACGGCCACCCTTCTTAGGGATGGGATGTATCAAAGCATCGACTAGCGCGTAGCACTCACTGTAATGAAGTAGAGAGAGGGGGGGAAGATCCTTTAGGTACAGTGTGAGGGTCAGTATGACAACTTGGTCTTCATCAGCTTCCGTGGTGCAGTGGTTAGTGTCGCTCAGTATGAATCACGTGGACCCAAGTTCCCATCCTGTGTATGGTAGTCAGCCCATAGCTAACCCAGCTGTTCATCCTACTACTATCGGGACTGGTCGATAACCCACATGAAGTGGCTGTTAAGTTCCCCTCCCTAGCCCAGGCTGCTTTCTTTTCTTTCTGCCTCACCCACACGCGGGCTGCTGGCATTCAGTCGACAATGAAAGCAATCTCTCCATCTCACACATGACACTGGACAACGCGTAACTCTCACAACTCGTTCTTTGAAATGGAACTATTCCTGTGGTAAGCGCTACGCGCCTAATGGTAGTATCTGGCTCTAGGAACTCGTAGGTAGAGAGGTCTCTCTCTCTCTCTCTCTCTCTCTCCAGCACACCACCACTGGGGTACCAGACAGTGCAACACGACCACCCACACTCGTCCATGTTGACATCCTTATGAACTGCAAATCAATGATGCCGGCGGGATTGATGGAGGGGCGGGGGTGGCGTCCACGACCTAAAAGAAAAAAAAACTATGATTACGAGATCGATAACACTGTACAGACCAGAGTAACATCAATCATCCACACTAGTCAGTGTTAGAGGAAGCACCAACAGGGATGATTGTTGGAGGAAGCACCATCAAGGATGACTGTTGGAGGAAGCACCATCAAGGATGACTGTTGGAGGAAACACCTCCACCAGCCAAGATAAGAGCGTGTTGGAGATGTCGACAGAGAGGGAGAGCAAGGTCGATAATAACGTCTCACATTTGGGACAGTAATTAATGTCATCAGACAATGGCACGGGGGAGAGAGGGGGAGGTCTTCGACACCATGAGTTGGAGAGGGAGGGGAGCTGACCACGGGGGGAACTGGGGTCTGTTTGTAAACACAGCATTCCTGGTGTTTGCTAATCTTTCTCTGGCCTTTCGTTTTCTGTTTCATATTCTTTCAGTACCTCGAGCACGACGACACGACCCTCGAGCACGACGTTACGACCCTTGAGCACGAACTTACCGACCCCTGGGTATCAGGTCGTGAGCTGGTGGTCGTGTGGCGAGTGTGGAGGAAGCAACTGGAAAAGTGTAAATGGACTTAATGGATTATCAGGTGTCGGATGTAACCAGAGAATGGGAGGGTTGTCGTGCTACACACTAACTGTACCCAAGGCGCATGTAGTTCATGTTGTCATATTTCCCGCCAACCCTGTACCACATATCTCGTATACCGAACTAAGATTATTTTGCAACTGTTATTACTAGTACAGTTGTAATAGAGTACACTGTTGTTACCATCGAACTACCAACTGAAGTACTTCACGAGCACGAAAAGCAGATAGAAGGTCCCTGACAACATTGTTCTCTACACTGGTGAGGAGACGGTGTTTACAGTATGACAGGAACCTGTTTGACAGACGTGTACAGTAAGGTGAAGACGTCTTATTACAACCTGCTCCTAACAACCACGTTGGCTGCTGGTGGTGTTACAACTCGTCACCATTGTGAACTACTTTACCACACTCCGCTGTAAACTGCCGCAGGCAAAGCCACAGAAATTAAGACAGCTGATGAGGAACGTCACATCATGTCATGGAAACGCTGACGTGGGGCAGTCTGTGCAAACATTTGTACGAAAAAAAAAATCAAACTTTTTTCAAGGTTTTGTCTCCAGATGAGAGGCTTAGCCACAAGGGAATACACCATGGACGCGATTTTCACAATTATTAAAACTTTAATGATATATGACATCATTCTCAACACAGGACTCTGACCAGCTGTAACTGAAATACCAACTCGTATGGTTGAACGCCTCGCTACATCAGGAGCAACATTCAGTAGATTTGATTTCGTTGATGAATAGTATGTCTTAACCTTTACCCAACATTGATTTGAGAAGTTCAAGTACTCTCACATCCCAGTCTGAAGTTTCTCTCATGTTCCTCTGGTCATCCAGCTTGATCCATTCCGCGTCTACCCAACATTCCTGCGATTCGCCCACAACACAGCTGGTCTAGCACATTTGGTAGATATTTGGTTAATAGTAATATTTCTTCTGTTCTTATTGTCGTGATAACATTTTACAAACTCGTACACGCAACAGGGGCTATATTTCTTTTTTCCAGTGTAGCGCGGGGACCCAGCCTGCAGAGAATTGTCAGTGATTTCAATCGTTGCCGCTTGTTCTGGATTTTTATGATGGGAACAGATTGTGAGTAACGTTTGTACTCCCTCCTGCACAGTGTGTACAATGTTTGTACTCCCTCCTGCACGATGTACATCCCCTCCTGTGGCTAAACATCACAAGAATCTGTTAAACCCTGTCACAGAAGCTGTTCTGCAGTGCAACAGACGTGCAGCAGTAACTGAAAATGAAATAGATCTCAGCTCGAGAGAAAAACGTTTTCTTTATAGACGAAGAAAACGAGTAGCAAATCCTCTTTAGGGGCCACAGGTTTAACTAAAATGCACCGGTTAAACCAGATGGAAGAAATGAAAGTATGACTTGGAAATATTGGATGACTAACAGGGAGAGGATTGAAGAACGATTAGTGGAAGGGAAAAGTGCAGCAGCACCACCGGCTGGTTTGTGAGGTCCACCTTACAGGAATATAAAGATATACAAAGAGCTCATAGAGAAGGTCCAGAGGAGGACAACAGAAATGGTACCAGAATTAGGTAGAGAGCGCTGAGGTAGAAAATGTTCAGGAGACGGGGCCCCAAGGGTGTAGAACTCCATACCCCCCCCCCCACCCGTACAGTACAAATAGGTAATTACATAACGGATGGTTGTGAGGAAATTGATAAAATATCACACAACAACATCACGACCAGTCGATATTTGATTAATATTTACCGTCAACATTAACGACTTCCATAATGGTGACCCCCCCCCATTACCTATTAAAGTGGGCGATATTACCGACTTGCCAAATTAATATTGATTATAATCTTTCGCTTTGACTTAGTATCATAAGATAGCGAACCACTAAACACAATCAGAATTTAGTGTCTGGACAGATATGGAGATTACCTCGTAATATCTACACTTTCAAGCATGGCGTAAGTCTACAGTGGAAGACAGCTTCTCAGTAGAACAATAATCAGTGGAAAGTAAAATATAACTATAGAAACAAGTGAGATACGTCACAGTTACTACGCGTAACAACTACCGCAAAACAATTCACTGTTCTTCCTGTGTTACAAACATTCTGGTCCAGCCGTTGAGGGAGGGAGGGAGGGAAAATTCACCGAAGAAAAATCTAGGAAAAAAGTACCGATTAAACGAACGTCCTTGGTTAGGTAGATCAGCAGCGGGACGCGTCCACTAACAGCTCAGAACAGAACACTTGTGCGGCCGCCTAGTGTGTTGTGAGACGGTCACAGACGCGTTGTGGTATACACTATATAAATCCCCGAGGGATTTACGTAGTCTACACCTCAACTCGTCCAGCTAAATAATAGAACAAAATCTCCATTTCTTGAATTCTTCGATTGGCCGTCCCTCCGAATTTAAACAGAGTTTTCAGATTTTTAAAAGTTCCTTTGTTAAAAAAAAAAAGGGGGGGGGGAGAGAGGGGAGCATAGAATATTGAATTATCTGAGAGTTATTGGTTTAAGCCTAACCTGTGCCGCGGGCCGACCTGCCTGGTTAGTGAGGTTATCAAATCACATAATATTAACTAACTACTTCCTCGGGACTGAAGAGGCGTCGGGAAGGTGAACTGGTTTTCAGAATAGTTTACCGAAGGATGAATGAACACTTTCGAAGTATATTTCAGCTTTATTGAATTGTATGGATTTATCTTATGAACCATCGCTTGTCGACCGGCAACTGTTTTCGTTGTTGATCTTGCCTGACCGCGTAAATAAGCATCATTAATATCGAAATATTATTCCAGTGAGCTGTACATATGTTCCCTGACTGTGCGTTCTATGTTAAGAAGTGAACCCAAAATCTAAAATCAACATTTCCGAAAATGCTGAGACCATTGGTGACGGTAAGTCAATGAGTCGATTGTCATTTTCAGGCCCGCTTCCTAATGCTCTAGCCTGGTGCATACTGAGAGCCTGGTCTGGGACACCCATGCATACTTGGAGCCTGGCTAGAGGCTCCTAGGTGTTAGGAGCCAGGCCAAGGGGTCCGAGTATGCTTGGAACCAGGCTAGATGCTACCATGTACGCTTGGAGCCTAGCAAAGCCTTCCACGTATTTAGGGGGTTTTTGGTCAGGGGTCCAGTGTATGCTGGGGAGGCTTCCATGTATGCTAGGAGCCTGGAAGCCTGGCTTGGGCCCCCATCATGCGTGCCAGGAGATCTTAGAGAAAACATTTCGTGATAACGTCATTTACCAAAAAGTTAAGCAGTCAGAAGCAACAGTTTAGAGGGCTATGCAGTCATCTTGCAGGATATCAGAAATTATGTATTCTAGTTGCATACTGAGTAGGTTACAACGCGCCTTTTGTTATTCCCGACAGTGTATTAGAGCACATCAGTGTACTAGAAGGTGAAATCGCAATTTAGTTGTTCAGATTATTTTACTTGTACTTTTTTTTTCCATACATGCTGCACCACGTGTTTCACGTAGACAATCCGCCTCATCAGGAGCAAACAATTTATAAAGTATTTAAATCCCAACACCAACACACAGACTCCGTCCTGTCACCATTATGCCGAGTTATACACTGGCCTGACCGTTAAAGGAAAAGTGTAGGGGGAGGTCTTGTGGTTAGGGGGGTGTGTGAGGTGTTTGGCCTGGGAACGAGTTGTGTTCAACTACTTTTCTTATGTTTTCGTTTCCTGATAATTCTTTCATCATGATTTAGTTGATAACAGGATGTGCTTTAAAGTTACCTGGGCACAAATTGAAGTTCTTTGTATAAGCAATTAAGATAGTCAGTGACGTTACAGGTAGTATAATCAAATAAGTTTGTAATGTGACTGGGATGTTAAGGTCTACAAGGTGATCGTTATCTTGCCAGTGCTTAGCAATCGCATATATATATATAGTATAGAGTTTGAGTAGGAAGGCTTAGGGTAAACGCGGGTGGACGGAAGCTGATGTCAAAATGGCCGGAAAATCCTGTTATTTTTCGTCCTGAGGAAAAGTTCACTTGCATGTTAAAGACGACCGCTTATTCCACCGACCAAATCCTTGCTGTTCCACCGACCAAAACCCGTCTCCTCAACTGGCCAAATTTTGTTTAATCCACCGACCAAACCCTGCCTGTTGCCTGTTCCAACAATCAAACCCTGCCCGTTCCATCGACCAAACCCTAGCTGTTTCACGGTGAAACCCCAGCTGCTTTACCGACGAAACTCTGGCTCTTCCACCGACCAAACCCCGCCAGTTCCACTGAACAAACTCCGACTTTTCTGCTTGATGAACACCGGGTGTTCCACCGACGAAACCCCAGTTGTGCCACCGATTAAATCCGGACTGTTTTGGAGACCAAACCTTAGCTGTTCCAGAGACCAAACTCTGGCTGTTCCAGAGACCTAACCCTGGCTGTTCCACCGACTAAACCCTGACTGTTCCAGCGATCAAGACCTGGTTGTTCTAGTTACCAAACCCCAGCTTTTCCATCGACCAAACTGTGGCTTTCACGAACTAAACCTTGGCTGGTCCATCTACCAAACCCTTACCGTTCTACTTAACAAGCAGTGGTTTTCCCACCGACCACACTCCAGCTTTTCCGCCAATTAAATCCCGGCTCTTCCACCGACCAAAGATTAGATGTTTCCACGACAAAACCCCGGATTTTCCACCGACCATACCCAGCTGTTCCACCGACTGGACCCTGGTTGTTCCATCGACCATAGTCTGGCTGTTCCAATGACCAAACCCCGGTTGTAACACTGAATAAACCCTGACTGTTCCACCGACCAACCCCAAGCTGTTCTCATGACCAAACTCCGGCTTTTCCACCGACCAATCCAGGAAGTTACACTGACCTAATCCTGGCTGTTCCACCGACTAAACCTTAGTTATTCCACC
Organism: Panulirus argus; assembly: GCA_038088735.1. Lineage (NCBI taxonomy): Eukaryota > Metazoa > Arthropoda > Malacostraca > Decapoda > Palinuridae > Panulirus > Panulirus argus. Next base: position 6,850 of record JAYMFT010128550.1, on the reverse strand, counting down.
AACCAAACCCCGAGTGTCCCATCTACTAAATCCCAGCAGTTCTACCAATCAAACTTTGGCTGTTTCATCAAAAATTATCTTAGCTGTCCCACCAACCAAACTTCGGCTGTTCCATTGAGTAAACCCTGTGTGTCCATCGACCATACCCCGTCTGTACCACAGACGAAACCCTAGCTTTTTCACCAACCAAGCTCTTATTGTTCCGGAGTCCAGACCCGGCTTTTACACCGACCAAACACCAGCAGTTCTATTGACCACACTCTGGCTGTTCCTGTTCCACAGACCTAAGCCCGAGACTCCCAATGACAAAACCCCGCTGTACCACTGAACAAACCCCGGCTGTACCATCGAATAAATCCTGGCTATTCCGTCGACCAAGCCCCGGCTGTTCCACGAACTAAACTCCGACTACTCGATAGACCAAATCCTGGCTGTTCCGTCGACCAAACCCTGGCTTATCCACCGACCAAACCCTAGCTTTTCTGTCGACCATACTCTGGCTGTTCCACCGACCAAACCCCAAGCTTTTCCACCAACCAAACCCTGGCTGTTCCTCCTGCTAAACCCCTGTCTTTCCACCGACCATACCTCATAGTATGAGAGATTAACGTTTTTACAGCTTGTTTAGTTGGCTTTTTTTTTCCAGTTATTTAACAGTTATAGCTATCATTATTGATGTAGTTGTTATATTGTTTTTGTTGTTTAAAAAAAGGTGCCAACTCTCTGAGCCAGCCCATGACGTCACAGAGTCCGTTGAGCCGTGAGCAGTGAAATGCGTGCGCGATGCGGATTGTGGCTTAGTGCCCCGCCAGCTGCCGGTCGATAACCATTACGGCCGACGACAAACATACAGTGCTTCACTGATGCTGGAGAGCCATTAACGCAGCAAGGATAAATGGGTCGTTCATTCAGACCTTTCAAGTGGTTGCATTGGTCTTATTTATATATATATATATTTTTTTTTTCATTTGGAAGGCCTCATCGAGGCTAGGCTTTGAATGACACAGATGAAGGCTAAAGAAATAGAGAAACGAGAAGGAAAGAAAAATAATACTCTCAATGTTTTCAAGGAAGTGGACACCTGCCATTGCCAAATGGTCGGGTTCCAGCTGTTGGGAAAGACAGAGAGGGTAAAGAGTTCCAGGTGTAGCGGTGTAGGAAAAGAAATGGATATAACAACGACACACTGTCGAGTTGCCAACGGCCACACACTGATTTCGTGACTCATTGGCTTGCCTAGAATTACCTGGTCAGGCTAATGGTGGGCGCACACAGACAGCCAGCTCTCGAGAGCAGAAACAAAAGTGATATCTGTAGAAAGGGGAAAGAAAAGCAACTCAGCAGCGGAGAGTAAAATGGATCAACTTTTAGGATCAGTCTAGAAATGACAAGTCGGACTGCATTGGCCTCGAGTCGTTAAAGTAAATATGTAGAGCTAAAATATTCTCATGTGAGGGCAGGGCTCTATACAAGGACTGATCAGTCCTCTGTATTATTGGAGCAACTGTTGAGGGGGGAAATTTGTGACTCTTAACAGACCTGTCAGTTTGTTTCAGACATACAACGATTTGTGCGATGCGGGATGTCTAAGATAGAGGTGAAGCATCTGCTCCATTTGGAAATCATGTTCAAGTTCGAGTCTATAAACGAAGTTGTGAGAAGAGACGCAACTGCAGATCCACATGGAGTGGATGTGAAAGGAGCGAAGGAATGCAATGTTGAGTCGTCAGCGTATGAATGCATTTGGTTATCTGTTGAAGGAAGGAAATTGTGGGCAGAGATAAATTTATCGCCATCGTAGTCGAAATGCCGTACCGTTGTGAAGAATCGTACCGTCTTGTTCACTGGTGTACGGTACCTTAGTGCTCAAGGATCATAATACCTTGATCCGGGGGTCATACAGTTGTACGGAAGGGGTTAAAGCTGTTCCCCATCTGTACCGGTAGTTGTTTGAAACACTCGATTTCTAGATAGGGAAGAAATGAGTCGATTGTTGGGAGGCACCAGCGGCGGGGGCGCCACGGGCTCCTCACTCCACTGCTGACCACTTGATTGTTGTCCATTGTTCACGAAAGTATCGTACCTCAGTCATTGACCCACTAATTTCGTAATCACTAACCTGACCATTACTCGCTCGTTGGTGTGATAATGAACCATCATTAGGGTAATATTTGATGACAGTGGTCTGGTAACTTGTGACTCACTGGACTAATAAATCATCTATAACTGGTGAAAGTAACACGTTACTGGTATAATGATTACTCAGCCAAAAGTTTGATAGTTAATTAGTTACGGGTATAATTGAATCTAATCTTACTAACGAGTCATTAGTTCAGTCGTTAATTAGTCACTGGCCTTTCGATAATCCAACAGTTGTGTTTATTAATCAGTCGCTGGTTTATTAATCACTAGTCTGTTTAGTAACAGCGTCTGATTAATTAAACACTGGTCTAGCCGTTGATTACTCACTGCAAGTCCTATCATCAGCCCTTAACTAATATAATTATTAATCCATCTATGGTCTAATTATTCAATATTCTTTGGTCTAATTTTCAGTCCATCACCGGTCTGATGAATTATATAATTACTGGTCTCATAATTGAGAACTAACTCTTCTGATTATTAATTACTCGTGGCTTTAATAATGGCAAGCCTGATTAATCACTCCTCTGATTATTAATCAGTGGCTGGTTCTGTCTGATTACTAAGGAATACGTTGTAATTAATGAATTAGTGGTTTGATTAACCAGTTGTTGGTGTAATTAATCGTTTATTGATCTAATTAATCAGTGAGTAGTCTACCGTATGTCCGGTCCATAAAGTGGGTTCACTGGCAGGCTGTTGGCTGCTTTGGTGAGGAAGGTGTGTAATTACCATTATTAATTACGTTTGTAATCATCACCTGTTTCTATAGTATAGGGCGAGAGTTGCACAGTTGTAGTGCCCCAGCGCTTAAACTTTTTTTTTCACCAATGAGATTTTGCCGAAAGGCAGGGCTAGCGCGTAGCGCTCATCGCAGGAAAATTTAGGTATGAATAAATTCGTGTGAGTTGCGTGTTGTCCAGTATTATGTGCGAGATGGAGAGATTGTGTGACTGTGATCTGAAAGCCAGCAGCCCACGTGTGGGTGAGGCAGAGAGGGAGAGAGAAAAAAAAAGGCAACCTGGGCCCAGGGAGGGGAACTTGACAACCACTGACATACTGGCTTAACCACGCAGCCGTCAATAAGCTTCCCGATAACCAGGCTTTTGGTACCTCCCTGGTAAGTGATTGCCCTGAGTCTCAGGACACGTGACACGTGCATGACCTGGTCATATGACGTGCTGAAGGACGCTTAGGAACTACACAGACTTAGAGGAGTCCTTTGAGAACATCATTTTTTTTTCTTTTCGAAACAGAGACCCATAGCCATGGTACAGGTCTGCTGTTATGGTTCGGTCTGGGGATCTGTAGTGGGGGAGTTGGCCCCGGGTGCAGAGGGACGCGGCTCTGCATAAGGTGCCATAGAGCAACACAGCTGAGGGATGTGTTGTGGTGGGTGGCTGTCAAACTGCATTTAAAAGACATGTGAAAGGCCAAGGAACAAGTACAAAACGATAAGGAAGGCGGAAGAGAAAGTTTTTAAGGGAATGTTGTAAACCAGGCGGGAGATAGCCCAAGACTTTGCCATGAAGAAATCTGGAGCAAATCGTCAGTTAAAGAACGGCTAATTAGGCTAAGATATTCAGAGGGAAGATTTGTAAGGGATTTGTGAAGATATGTCGGAAGGCGAATGGTGGATGCAAAAGTGTTTTCTACAGCGGGAGTGACTCTAGCCCCTACAGCAGCGAGGCGGGACGGAGAGGAGGTCTTGGGAAAGCATTGAAGTACATGGAAAAGACGCTAGTGTTGTACTGCAGAATCTTGACCCATGTAAGGCTCATTGTCCTGAGGAATTTTCAACATATATAATGACAATATATACAGAAACACATGACGGGCCACTTGTGATAGTCAAGATACCGCTGAAGCTAGTTATAGTGCTGGGGAGTGGAAGAGGGTAACTGTTGTGCCTGTCTGAGAAAAGAGATCGAAATATTTACTTTGAATTACAGACCAGTCTCTCTGACGAGTGTGGTCAGTAGAACACTGGAAAAGGTAATTAGAAAGCAAATGGATAATTACTTTTTAAGAATAAATAAACTACTTAAGTGAGAGATAACGTGGATTCAAAGAATGGGGGTCTTGTTAAACAAATCTCTCAGACTTCTACAAGAGAGTGAGTTCTGTTTTGGACAGAAGAGAAGGATAGGTGCATCGTGTGTATCAGGCCTGCCAGAAAGCATTTGACACCGTACCACAAAGATGGATGGTACAGAGGCTGGAGCTTCAGAGAGGAGTAACACGCAGACTCCATTAGTGGAGACAAATTACCTCACCAGAAGGAAACAGAGGAAGCTTGGCAGAGGAATATTGCTCCTAATATATTGCCAGAAGGACTTGACTCGTGGAGACAAACAGTTTGCTGGCAAATACTGAGATGGATTTAGGTACTCGTATAAAGAAATGTTCGGCAAGTTATTCACAGCATGTTATATGTATGACACCAAACAAGAATGTTCTTCTCAAGTCTGATCATATAGGTAGGAAGAAAGATCCAGACGAGGTAACGCAGGCAGACCAGAATTAAGTGAGCGGTGGTAAGTAAAAGGTTAGGGAACATATGTTTGCCCACCATGGAAGAAAGAAGAGTAAGGGATAACGAGCACAGTCTTCAAGTTTTTAATCCAGATTGACAAAGTGGACGGAGATCAGTCTGACGACGTAGACAGTGAACATTTCTTGGGAAAATGCAAGATAAATGTGTAAGGCCATAAAACAATAAACTGGAAACTTGTTAGAAAAGATGTGAAGAAATACTTTTTGTTGAGGATAAATATAGAACACAGTACCTGCAGACAGCATACAGAAGTACAATAAGTTGTATAACAGTAGAGAAAGTTCGAGACGGGGCCCCACAAGTGATCAGTCCCCACCCCCCCTACTTCGCAAACAGGTATTTACACGTGTGTCCCGACACATGAGTCAGACCCGAGCGTTACTAATGGCACCAGCCCCACCCATGGGGAAGGGATCTCATGTTTCATGCAATCCCTCATGCAACTGAGGAAATATTCATGTCGGACACGACAATAGCTTTGTACCAACGCTGCCTCTGCCTGCTTGCAACACTGAACCGCAACACTCGTGCAATACTGGCCAGTTTTCCATGTACAACAAAATGGATGTATCTAATTCTTTTACAAACGACTGGAAATTATTGAAATGATTTCTGTTGGTAAAAAAAGGTCATTATTTCCTCTCTGTTCAGGTCACCCGAAGAAGGAAAGCTGAACATTCTTTCTAATAAATAAGGAGAGAATGTGCTGGTGGTGTCTGGAGCAGCGAGAGGTTCAGACACTGACGAAAATAGAAAACTGTTACTTATTGACACAACAGTCTGCGGAAACCGCCTTGTACCCCACCGCCTCTCCTCCTCCTCCCTCGTATACACCATCACGGGCGGATTCGCAGAAAAATAACTTTTCTCATCGATCAAAAGCATTATGTGGGAAAGTATCGGCCTGCCAGCCCGGAGATACAATGTATTTACGCGGGTTCTGCAAATAGCCGTAGACTCCACACAGGAGCGGGTGGCTGGCTGGCTATTGACTGGGTGGGAACGGGAGCCAATAGCCGCGCCATTGAGCGACTCCTCACATGATTGGCATCTTTTACTCCAGCTGAAGGACGGACGGCGATACCAGCGGCTCTGGCCTTCCTGGGGGGGGTGGGGGGGGGACCCTGGTTTGGGCCTCCCCGACGTGCAGGGGAGGAAGACCCCTGCTGCCTGGGGGGACCCTGGCCATTTCTGGTACTTTATTCTTGCTAACGCCAGACGATTTTATTCAGCTCAGAGGGCGGAGCCCAGCCCGGCCGGCGGCGGCGTCCGGTATACAACACACGCCAGGTAACGTACGGTGTTCTCTCTGGGAATCCGGATTCACGTTCGGGAAATCAGTCTAGAGGATCAGAGTCTGGCTGCTGCTCGACGGTTTTTGAATCCGGATGCTGTTTATAATATTTAAACCCGCAGATTCGTATCGGCATGAAGAATTGGCCTTATACTGAGGTTGTAAAGAAAATCTATTTCTGCAAGAGCAAAAACAAATGTTGTGGGTTTAAGGGCAATTATTTTTTCCGGAAAAACTTTTTGTTTAGAATTGACATATACCATCCTGAACAGCTTATGTACTTGAAATGATCATAAAAATGTCTTATAATGCTTCCCTTGACCATCTTCCTATCTAACCCTAATGTTTTGTGTAGCTACTTTTTACAGATAAATTCTGTGGTTTTCTTTATCAAATGGGTTTTGAAAATCAAAAGTAAAAAGATCAGTTCTCTTTCCTTGCGTTAAACTTTCATGTGTCATTGTGATGAGCTGATAATTGAGCGTGTGTACCGTTTCCATTCTGGCCTTCGTTAATGTAGCAGCTGTTGATTTTTTTCTTCTTTTATTAAAGGCTCCATTTACGGACAAAAGTCCACATCAAGACCGGGTCCTAATTGAAATATCGAAAGAATTAAGAAAGGGGGAAAACAGACAGGGAAAGTATTTACAAATTTTTTGAGAAAGTGAAAAACATGTCTCTTGAAATAAGCCAGGTCATAGTTATTGGGAAAGACATGAGAAGGACGAGAGTTCCAAAGCTTCTACGTGTAGGGAAAGAAGCAGTTCTCAAAACGGCTCGCCCTTGAGTTGCCGATGGCCACACAATAATCATGCGACGCAGCAGCTTGCCGAGTATTCCGTGGTCTAGCTAGTGGT
>JAYMFT010128539.1:0-13089 GCA_038088735.1 Panulirus argus | reverse complement strand
TCGTGCTCAAGGGTCGTACTGTCGCACTCAAGGGTCGTACCGTCGTGCTCAAGGGTCGTACTGTCGCACTCAAGGGTCGTACCGTCGTGCTCAAGGGTCGTACTGTCGCACTCAAGGGTTGTACCGTCGTGCTCAAGGGTCGTACTGTCGCACTCAAGGTTCGTACAGTCGTGCTCAAGGGTCGTACTGTCATTCCAAAAGCTTGTCCCGTCCAGCTCAGGAGGTCACCCAGCTGAAGGTGGAGAGCTGCATTGGTCACCTGTGTGTGGTAGTGACCTCAGGTGTGGTTCCTGGTCTTACTTTGGTATGAGCAAATTAAGGCACTGACTTACAGTCTACTTTTGATATCCTTCCTAAATGCTCTTGTGTGTTATATACCTGCGTTGTGGGGAGACTGTGGAAAGGTCAGAGGATATTTATCATTCAGTGTGACATCTGATCATTGTGCAAGTTAACTAATTAGAGGACTTGAAACTTTTGAGCTTCCCTCTTACACATCTCTCACACACGGCAGTACATTGCCAGGGGTTCGCTGCTTTTAATTTCCTAGCAAGGGAGACAATACTTACAGTGGGTAATGTGAAATGAGCAAAATTCATCCCAAGGGAAAATTAACAATACACAGTTCACAATATGTGCAGGTGTCATCTTAGCTGCTAATGTTTCATCATAATCATACCACTCCCGTTACTGAAAAGAAAAATGAGACTCTAATATCTGTTGACTGTGATGAAAAATTTTATGTAATTTTTAAGTCCTATATTTATATATCATAGTCTGTTATGGGGGGTCCATTAGAGTTTTGCCGACTGTATGTAACTATCTATGGAGAGGAACTTTTATGGGATGTTTTTCGTCCCATTAATGGATTGGGTAAATGGGTGTTTAGTTTCACGGGCATTTTTATTCAGTAAGTGATTATATGATCATGGGTTATATGATCGGGGACAGGTATTCAGAAAACAACTACAACTGCATGGATCTGTTAATCAAACATTTCATCTTTCCTTTGCACTCGCTTTCCCTTTCACTCCAGTGGCTGTCAAATGTGCCCAGGTTGCTGTAATTTCTTTCTACTTTATCCACACGTGGGCTGCTGGCTTTCAGTCCACAAACACACAGTCTCATACACAAGACCCTTCACAATACGTAACTTACACAACTCGTTCTTTTTAACTATATTTTCTCGCTCTTCGCGCTCGCCCTGCCTTTTGGCAAAACATCGTCGTAATTACTGGTACGTGTAGCCAGAATGATACTGATGAAACAAGCAAGTGGAGGAGTGAGGGAGTGACTGACCCTGAGTGCCGCTTGCCTGACAAACGAACCACCAACACTGAAGCAGAAACACCACAATAATGCAGTTCAGAGAACAGACTGTCGTCATTGCCCTCGTCCAGCCCTTCGCTTCATTGCTTCATTACTCCCATTCCTCCCACACACATCCTGTTCTCCTTTATCCTCTCTGACGTCTCCTCTCCTTTCCACATTACTCTCTCATTTCACTCTCCCACAGCCACAACCTCTCGAGAATTTTCAATTCCCTAAAGCATTTTATTATGATCAAAATTTATTTTTTTTTAGCCAGTGGGTATAAGGTCTCGTAATTTCATGAAGTAGAAAACTTTGCGGGAACTTCACTAAAAAGGGATATTTAGGACAAAATACCTTTCATTCCTCGCAGCCCTGGCATTAAAGAAGACCTGCAACCTGTATGTAATCACAGAGCCAGTGTTGGATAGGAATATTGGCAATGAACAGTTTGTAATTAATATTGGTGCATGTGCTGGTGACATTACCGTAGCGGAAGGGGCACCGTGTTGCTCCCACTACCTGTTACATGGGTAAGATCCTGAGCCGGAGTAAGGCATCCCAGGTGTAACAGCTTAGTCAGCCGACAACTCGTGTCTCGTCTCGAGTGTCCAGATCTGTGGACACGACTCTCACTGAGGAGCCTAAATGAGCTTACCAGGGTCGTCCTTGTCCAGGGAAATGGCCTTCGCTGACGAACCTAAGAAGCCTACCGGGGGTGTCTATAACCAGGGACATGGCCATCACTGAAGAGCCTTCTGAACTTACCGTGGGCGTCTGTTTCAGTGAGAGGCCTACCGATCCGACAACGGGCTAGTACTCCGTCCCCTCGGTGTATCGCCACCAGAGGGCTCGTGACCGGTGTATACAGCCATTCTCTTAATAATGAAAATCTTAATATGACGGAAAGTAAAGCGTGTACATGTGAGCACGAAATATTAGTTCACAGACTATTTGGAAGCTGGCGTTCCAGGTAACTCATGGAATGGAATCATGAATAGAAATATATTTTCTCTTTGCATCCTGCGAACCTTTGACATTCAATTCGCACCACACACAACTTTGCCTTACGAGACCAGCGAATGACGTATCAACTTAACTTCTTTTCTAAAGAATCTTATCTTAGTTCTGAGTTCGTCCGGGAAAAACTAATTCCAATTAATCCCTTTGCTGTTCAAGGAAAATATTTTTTTCTTCGTTTTTAGGCTTAGATGATAAGTATTTTCATCGCCTTTCCGTCGAAGTCACGTTGACCTGTGTAATAATCTCTGTGAGCTTAACGGAGGGTAATTGTATTACCTGATGACATCAGGGACGAGTTTTTTATAAGATCTGAGAGTCAGCGTTAGATCAGATGCTCTCCTGTGGGGTCATATGAACAACCACTTGCCTGTGATATCACATAATCAGATACTTTCCTACCCTATACATCTAAATCTCCCTCCTTCTCTTTTACAGACTTGTTTACATCACCCATCCCGCTATCTCATTTACATACCCCATTCGTCCGTGAAACTCATCTCCTCCCCCTTCTCCTACACCCACTCCTACATCCCCCCTCACCTGCGTTCGTCGTCAGGGGACCAAACACACTCCTCCCCCTTCCCGTCCCACTCCCCTCCTTCTTTACCACTTCCAGTGTCTTCCGACACTCTCACATCCTTTCAGATCATCAGCCTGTAATTAACCGAACTTTGTTGGGCCAGAGTTCGGGAAAGCCGCCCTGAGTTTGTTGCGGAGTCGACCTGGGGAACACGATAACGCACTCTTATATGAAGTCGACGAATGAAGCTAATGGGGTCTGAGCCTCATATACTGAAGCCTCTAGGAAACTGTTAACAAAATCGTTAATTAGTTCCGCGGGAAGAATCTGATTTCTATAGATTACTTGGTATATTGTCTGTGTATTTCATGGATGGCTTGGGTCCTTCCATTTCCCGACGACGTCATGATGATTATGAGTTTAAGATAGTTTTCATGGCGTTCCAGGGTTTTAGCACTTTAACTTCCAGCAGAGTTTCCTGGAATCTTTAACATCAAACACATTGATGCAATTAGCATTATCATCATGCAATAATTCAGCGAACCATATTAGCATAATCACTGTACAGCACTTTAGAATCATAACATGATTAGCTCTATCTTAAAATGATATAGATTTCCATTTGCATAGCTTTTAGTGTTAGGTTATCTGGAATTACATTACCATAGAAATTCTGAAACTAAATGGCACAATGAGAATAGCGAATTTAATCCTAGTATATCCTTAAGGAAAGATCATAAATGATATTGATGAGAAAATGCCATTTGGAATTAAACGCTAAATAGATAAATACACGTGAAAGCGAGAGTCAGGATGCATTAGGAAAGAGGTCTGGCAGGAAGATCACAAATGTTCTGAACATCAACAGGAGGTTGACTACTGACAGCCTGTTGACTAAAATGGCTCTCGGCCATTACAGAAACAAACGAGTGTGTGATCCAGGGTTATCATAGGCATGATAGGATGCCACAGTAAGACTGACCGGTGAGTGCATCAAGTCTGAACGTACGTCAGAGTCCTGACATTTGCACTTTTTACGTTCGCAGGATTATCTGAGATGAAATCCAGGTTGGACTACTTTTCCGGTAAACATTCCAGGAAAATCATACGGAACAATGCATTTCATTTTCTTTATCATGTTATTGTGATGACATCCCATGTTCTTCGTCCACCATTCCCTCTACGTCTGTTTTGTCTGCCTGACCCTGTTCCTAATCAAAGACCTGAGGTCCGTGTAGAACTTCGACAAGTGGATCACAGTCATTTCTTTCCTCTTTTGTTATACATTAATCAACTCCTTCCAGATGGCTTCCGTTCCTCGTCATGGGTTTCAGTCCGTCTGTAGTTAGAGAAGTCATTAACGAAGCGAGTAGAGAGAAACTGTAATGGTGTGGATGTCGTCTGATCCGTTACAGAGGGTCAACTTCCTGCCGTATTCTGCGAAAGTGAAAACTTCACTACTCTTTTCATTCACCTTTTGTTCAACGGGGATGTCACCAAGTGTAGATGTAGCTCCTCCTCCTCTGCTCTGCGTATGACGTAATCTTACGACATCACTAATACTCTCTAATTTGTAAATGTTATCCATCTTTGTGTTTTGTATGTTTTCCACCTGTTGTTCTAGTATCTACCTGTTTGTTCATCAGCTGAACATGTGGCTAGAGATGGAGCTCCATCATCATCTGTTGTTCTTCCCATTGTTCAACAGTGAGGGAACAGCGATCCTCTCCACTGTTGCGCAGCTATCACGCCTCACCTGTTGGGGCGATGAAGTCAGCTCGTCTGTCGGAGGCAACAAGTAATTACTGTATGTCTAGAAAATTGATAAACTTTCTTCCATTTCTTCCGCTGAAGGTACGAAAATTAGGGAATATTTCGTCTTCTTGTTGCCCAAAGATTGATTACTTTCGAGGGAAATGATTAATGAAGATTAATGAGCTAACTCAGCGGGGTTCGACGTTAATAATGTGATCCAGGCATGACACAGACACACACACACACACACACACACACACACACACAGACGCACACAGACACACACACACACACACACACATGCCTGTGCAAGAACATACGAAGTTATAAACACACATTCAAACACACCTAATCCTAAAAACATATACGCACAAACACACATATACAAGCACACTCACAGACGCACACACAAAATATATTTACCATGATAACTTTTTAATTTTAAAGACGAATTCTTCTTAAATTTGATAAGCTCGTGCAGGGGTGGAGGATAGCTGGGGAGTAATCCCTCACAATTATCAACCAAATCTAAATCTATGATCAAAATGATCAATAAATGAGAACGATGAAAGGCAAATACAGGAAACCGTCGCATTGATTTTTATCAGTTGGATGAACAATGTCTGGACGAAAACAAATTCTGGATGAACAAAAGGCCTGCATGAACGCAAGGTAGATTGTAATATCTTGTTGAATATCACAAAGAGATTCCTTATGTTTTCCCCTCTCGTCTTTTTCATTCTTCTTTTCCTCCTTCTTTCTTCTTCCACTCCATCGCATTCTCTCTTTCCATCGAGCACAGTTCCAGGTCAATGAAGGTTATTCTGGGACACGCAGGGTTGCATCCAAAAGGAATCCCTCTTTAGAATCGAAGCGGACGTTCCAAAATAAAAGCTTTCACTTGATCATCTGGGACTGAGGGATCTGCTGAAGGAGACTGGAAGAAAGCAAATAAAAGAAAAAAAAAAAAAGAGGGGAGAGGTACCAGAGGGAAGAGGTAGCAGAGGAGGTAGACAGAACGGGAATAACTTGAGTGAAACATCGAAGTCGATATGAGGTTCCAGGTGCACACGAACGAGACTCCAAAGGTTCTTTCTGTCTTGTGCTCTTCAGTACTGAAAAAGTGAACGTTTAATACAACACATACATAACATTCTGCATATGTATGATGACATATTCCTGAGCTAAATATACAGAACACAGGTACGTACTTGAAATATACCTCTGTCGCCCCTCCTAACCCACCTGCCTGGCTGCTTTCTGCCGCTAGCTCGCGGCTCTGCACAGAATGTATGCAAACGACACAGTGAGTGCTCTTGTACCGTGGCTGTGGGGCTGCACCTTAACCAGCTGCTCACCTTAAAACCGATGAGTTATTGAGACGTCAGTCCGGACGTCAGCGGTGGCCTGCCCCCCTGCTGACGGCACGAGGGCAGTCTGGCAACCCAATCAGCCACGAAGGCTCACTACATCAGACACACTAAAGCGTCCGCACAGAACAGAGTATGGAAGACAAAACAGAAAATTTGAAATGGAATAATAGAATAGAAAAAATCAAATCCTCTTCGTGCAGCTGTGTGGAAAGTTCACAACACTGTCAATTACTCCGTCGTAGCCTCAGGAATGGCAGTGATTTCACTGAGGCTGTACGCCAAGTTTCCGAATATGGATGTAAAGGTAATTCTGCTAATGGGAAGGAGAGAAATTACTTTACAGGTTGGCTGAGGAGAGGTCAGAGAAAGGCCGAGGACCACATGCGTAATGAGAGCGAGTTCGTTTGGCCTTGGAACCCCGTACTATGTTGAACCCCTGAGGAAGGTGTTCAGGCTTGGTGATCAGTGGTTGCAAAATGACGTGGTGGGCCTTGACGCCCCTGGCAGCCTAAAGCCTAGATAAACAACCAATCGAGAGAGGGAGAGGGAGAGGGAGAAGAGAAGGAGAAGGCGAGGGCTTCCACGGAAGTTGGGGAGGCGAAGGAAAGTATGTTTCTACATTTACATTCCAGAAAGACACAGAACAGAACTCCGCCCCGTGTGACTGAGAGCTGGGACGAGCGAGAGATGAAGAAAACATCATACAGGAGGAGAGGAAGGTTTGGCCAGATCAGAGGCATCAGTTATCTGGGGAAGACAGAGTTTCCAGGAGTGTCACTGGATACCTTTAATAAACACACACTTCACAGAGCGAAGGACGCGCTCCGGCGTTACTTAACCAAGAGACTGCCGGTCTGTTGCTGTTGACATTTTCCTTTCTTTACGTAAAAATTTTTTTCATTTCCTTATTATTGCCCTTATAATTATACTTTCCATGATGGTTATGATGATGATTGTCATCATTTTAATGGTATAGTTACCATTGTCCATATAATAAGTCTAATTATCATTAGTATCATGATAATCAATACCATCGTGGGGGATGATTATTTGACTTGGGGTGACTGGTGTCTAATAACAAATTAGAAACCAGAGGAGTATTTAGAAACCTCTGATCTTTATCTCTTGATCATACCGGCTTCGGCTTAAAAGAGCCACCCCGTGATAGATCATTTCTCAATCTAGGATTACCGCGGTATGAGCCAGGATCCCATCCGGGTCATAGCTATGATGCCTGAAAATAACATCCTGGGAGATGAATACACGGTCATTTGCGCTGCACCCGCAACCCACCGCCCAGACCAGGGTGTTCACTGCTGATGAGGGAATTCATTCGTTGAGGTGTGAGAGAGAGAGAGAGAGAGAGAGAGAGAGAGAGAGAGAGAGAGAGAGAGTACGTGGGATGAGGATTATGAGGTGAGGAGGTGAGTGTGAGTGGTGATGAGTGAGACTGATTGCAGAGACATGAAATGTAGCGTTACCTGTCAGTCTAACTTGTGGTGTGCTCTCATCTGCATTAACTGAGTGGAGAACGTTTTGATTTTTAGATAACTTGGAAATTAGCAATTAAAACTTTATAGGATTCGCAGTTTGATGGTGGAGAGTTGGTGGTTAGGTTAGGTATTGGTAGAGTACCAGAGGTGGAGGGTAGTGGGTGAGGGAGTTGAGTATATACATATTTATATATAGATATATGTAATCATCTTTATTTGTTTCCTGTACCTCTAACAGTTAAATCCTTAATGTCATAAATATTTCAGTAACTGTTAGGAGTTTGAAGTTGTCTGATCCTCCGAAGGTCATAGAACTCTCCTAAAAAGGACGACCCATGGTCCTACCACGATATCCTGCTGGGCGGAAGCTACTGCAACAGAGGGAACCAAGCGCGCGACGCGCCTTGCATCATACGTACACTCATGGAGTCAATAGTCTACTGATGCTGTGGAAGTATCGGAAAAACTCCCAAGAATTATGCGTGAAAAGACTTGACGTTAAATTGCAGAGCCTGAGAAGAGTTCCCACTCGCCTTTATTCCAATTATCTCCCCGAGAGATTTTTAATGGTTGGTTTGGTGGAACTATTTTTGGTGCACTTCGCAGGAGGGAAAAAGAAAAAACAGAAGACTTTATTTCGTCCCAGCACCAACAGCAGATCGTTATCTAATGGTCAGTGGATCGTTTATGTTTGTTACGAAGGCGGACTGTCAGGATATAAGGCTTGCTGAGAAAGAGAGAGAGAGAGAGAGATGTTTCACGTGCTAGCTTGGTAGGAAAGCGTCACAGGATCCGTGTCCCGGACCTCATCATTCATATGATCCAGCGATGACATCTGATCATCCCCCTCTGGATCCCACTTACTAAGCGGTAATTAAAGCATCAAACGAACACGTGGGCTCAGGCAAAGCTTAATCCGTTTGTTATTTGGTTAATTAGCACTTTGGTGCCACGTGGATGCTTATATTGCCCAGTGAGTATGCGGGACTTAATTTCTCTTTTTGTTTTGATCAGTGAACATATGGGAATTAATTCTTTATCATCGTTTGTTGACCCTGATGAACTAAGGTGGATGATGCAATCATATCATTTATGTTTCATGTTTTCATATGAATCAATACTGACGTTACGATTTTGGGAAATATTTGAGGTAAAGTCGGATAAATAGAAGGTATAAGAGACTCCATTCATAATTTCATTCAGTTATGAGTATTGGTAGTGTCGTGTTCTACCCAAGGAGATATTTGCATCATGCTTGGTTATAAGGGTGGTGTGACCCAGCAGCAGTGGGTCAGGGTCATTCACAGAAGGCCACGGTTATGTGTGAGGTGTTGCTGAGAGAAACCCGAGAGATGGTTGCGGAAGGCGAATATTCCGGCATGGGTAACCTCTTTTCCTCTCTCTCTCTCTCTCTCTCTTCCTCTGTCTCATGAAATGTGCTTTAAGCATGAGGTTGACACTAAAAGGGTCAGGTCAAAGACTACGCCATCATAAAGCTTGTAATGTCGTGCTCAAAGGATGTAGCATCGTGCATAAGGAATGGATATCTCATTATTGCCCCACAAAAGACAATTGCTCATCGAAATCTACTCTATTGGCTCGAGGGAGACTTATTCTTTTTACGGTCACTGTGAGCCAGTGTTCGATCCTCTTAATTTCCTGTACGTCTGGTGGCAAAGGAAGTCTTCCTTTCAAATTCAATCCAGCAGAGACGCCAAAGCCTGCAAGTTTTTAGCTTTACAGTTTTTAGATTACCCAGCCATACCCTTAGTTTGGAGGTGGGGGTATGGGGGGTTAGTCATCTGTCTGACATTTTTGTCTGTATGTCCGTACATCAGCACACGACTGAATCATGGATGTTATTTACATCAGATTTGATACGACACATTATGTACGTTTTCCTGCTCTTACGACATTGGTCTATGGTATTCATATCTCTCCCACTACCACAAACAGCTTCTAAGGGATCCGGTGGTCTGTTGCTGTTTGAATTCCTTTGTATTCCTTTGTTTCATAGCTGACACGGCGTAAACCTTGCTGAAGTAAATGGCCAATGTCAAGAAATAGATCAGAACAGGAAGCAGAAAGACAAGTCTTGCCCTGGCATTTGCCTCGCTCACCTCGAAAAGCACAAAATGCGTAACCAGAAAACTACGCATCTTGACTTGAAACAAATCCAATCTCGTACGCATTCCATCCTTCGCCGGTAGCAAATTGCCAGAGAGAGAGAGAGAGAGAGAGAGAGAGAGAGAGAGAGAGAGAGAGAGAGAGAGAATACAAGTTAACAAACAAATAAATTTTGAGCCAGATGCCGTCAAAGTTTGGACATTACAGTTCCAAATGGCGCACAACAGGTGTGTTCTTACTGCAATGCAAAGCTGATTCCAGTCCCAAACGAGAGATTAAAACATCCAAAAGGAGTACTGAGCGAAGAACTAGGAATCTCATTAATACTAATTATGCTGTGATATTTATCGTGAGTGAAAGGGAACACAGTCCAACATTTTCTTTGAGGCAGAGTTGTCACGTGACTCTGGGTTTTTTGTTTACATATCTCAATATGTGTTCGCCAGTCGCCTACGTTTGGCCCCTGCTTACTCCTGTTGCCAGTACTTCGTGTTGTCTTTAGAGACTCTCGCTTTTGGTTCATTCCCAAACAGGTACGTTCCACCGTAAAGTTATCTTACAAAATATGGGTGATTAGACTTATCATTAGATATTCCGAAGATCGCCACGAATAACCAGAAGGAATGTTTTTCATGCATATAATTCACGAATGAGTAATAAGACAAGAGTTCGTTATCAAATATCATCATTAATTTGCATTTCCTCCCCTTGGCTTTAGGGTACACCCCTGAGATTTTCTTTTTACTTGGAAATAGCGACCTCGAAACGAGAATGTATTTGGGCCATAAGCTAAAAACATAAATTAATCGCCTCGCCGCTCCCGAACGATTTTTCGATGCTCAACAACGAAATAAATATATTTCCAGCCGACTGAAACTTCGAGGAAAGTTTGGCCTGTCCCTGATGGAGTGGAAAGCTACGGTGCAAGTGGAGCGGTGGTTCAGATGGGGCGGTGGTTCTTGTGGATGGAGGGATGGATTATTGGCTCGCTGGGTCAGTGGTTCAAGAGGTCCAGGACCACCGCTGTCCCAGGTGCCTCATCAGTCACTAACAACCAACAACAAACAACACTAAGTTGTAGGTTTCCCCCACGAGAGGTACCCGAGGGCGCCCTCAACCAAAGCCTCCCACAACGACGGACGGCGTTGGCGCAAATCTTGTGTCACCACAAGTTTCACATTTCTGCAATCTACGGCAACGTAAAGTTTGTGTTGTGACGGATCGTACGTTTGTGTGAGGACCACGTGGTGTGGATCCCAAAGTGCTGCAGATCCCATATTGGTGCAGATCTCATGCTGTTTACAGTGATTCCACGCAAGCGTAGATTCCCTGGGCTACAGATTCCAAGTAGAGGTCCCATAGGTTTTAGGTTCCTGTAGAGACTCCGCCATCTTGTCGTAGATGTGATGTAAGCCCAGTTGAAGTGCTGACGCAAACAGCATCCTGGAGCATGTGGGACGCTCCTGACACTGGGATACTGCTGACGCGGGCTGGGGAATTCCTGCCACATTAACATTAATAATCTGCTACTCTGTCTCGCCTGTCCCATTCACCTGGACATATTTTCCTCCCAAGTACCTCTTTATGTAACCTGATTAGCATTTCGCTCGTAATTAACCCCTTTCATACTTTTCTTTGATGATAGACACAGTCACTAACAGTAAGGGAGATGAATGTGTGGTGACTGTTCCCGACAGTCAGCCACAGTGGAGGAAAGGAATACCACCTGAGACATGTACACTCACCAGATATACTGACACACAATATGGCCGGAACGTTCTCACTCCATCACTAAATATCCATCTATACTTTTTCTAGATATCTGTGGGTCAGTGGTTTCCAACATTTATCTTTATGACGACCCATTTCAACTTTTTTCGAGGCTATTGCGACCCTACCCGATCATAAACAATATATTTATGATCATTTATTTCTCAAAACCAGAATATTAAGGTAGCTGAGGGTACTATGGTTACTGAATATAATAGAGCAAAATAACTATATATGGAGAGGAAAGATTTATGTTTAACCATAGTCCTTAAGGAAAACACCACCTCGGTCAAATGAAGAGATTCATCAATAGATCTTATGACCTGAGTATTGACCAGACGATCCAAATGACGCATGAATAAAAGCGTTGTCAACGCAGAGTTTAAAAGGATGATAGTATAATTGGGTTTAAATGGCAGTCGGCGAATGAGCTGCGTCGTTAAATGGAATAGTTATAAAGGCACAATTCTAAGGTTCGCGTTGAATTACTTGAAAGATAGATGATAATGACCCCTTGGAGCTGAAGGTATTCAGAGTACAAATGAGACAAATGGAAAGAATTCTGTCCATAAACAAATTGAGCATATACGAGATTCTGCAATATCCAAAAGTTCTGCTTTGCATTCTTTTTCTTTTACGATGTCACAAGTTTGGTTAAAAGTGTGACAAGGAAAAATTCCATGAATAATGAGTGTCTATATTCAGCTTGTCTTGCTAATGAATTAAAGGAACAAATGATCACATCGACTGCATCATACTTTGTTAGCACGTCCGCCAACAGCGAAGAACTGCTTTGTGGTCAAGAAACTGGAACGTGGGGCAAACAACGACACGGAGATTGGACATAGAGAAGACAATGGGACGGCGGTTCCCCGGAATCAGTGGACGGAAGGAAGACAACAGAACCGGGACTCTGCCGAGGCAGTGATATGGAGAAGAAGACAATGGATGCCAGGTTACTGGGGCATAAAATGAATTTCCAGATCACATGTCTCTGCGCAGTGACGAGAGAGAGAGAGAGGGGGGTGGGGGAAGCTGGCATGTGTCCTGATGATGATTATATAAGACAATGTTGACGACAGACTCCCCTTTCTCCCTCAGCCCTCTGTCCTAGTCCAGCCCTCCCCCTCTACCCTTCTTCAGTTTCCTCCCTCCAACCATCACCCTTCGCCCCATCCGTTAAGGTAGATTGTGAAGGGCCTATAAAGGGTTTTCTTCAGATACAGCGTCCCATAGAAAACCTAGTGAGGTGCGCGACATTAGGACACCGGTCGGTGGGGGTCACTGGAAGTCACATTCTCGGTTGAAGATCTATGAATGATGGTGATTCAGACAATGCCAAGCGACATCACCAAATAATATCATATCAACAAAGTTGGAAATGCTAATTTTAAGTAAAGGAATTAACGCTAATAGCTACTTAAGCAGTTAAAGCCAAATGGCTTAATATTCAACAATTAGGACTATCATCTAAAGGTCGTTTCTGTTATCTCCTTAATTAATCTTTGTAGGAATTATGATCATTTTTGCATGTGCTATTTAAGAAGAACCGACAAGAGAAAGGTTATCAACCTGGAATGTAATTAATCTGAATGCAGGGAAAAGAGCCGAATAAAATATTTCGCTCCAAAATTCTTCTTTGCTACAAAGAGGTGAAAATGTGCATATTTTCGGGCCTCTTTTATTTGACTACAGTATACATTTATACGTGTATATA
>JAYMFT010128538.1:0-27178 GCA_038088735.1 Panulirus argus | reverse complement strand
TATATATATATATATATATATATATATATATATATATATATATATATATATATATATATTTAATGTGTGTGTGTAGTGAGGGAAGTTAGCTGATTGAGGTTGGTAGGCCTGCGGCGTGTTGGCGGAGAGCCTTCCTGGAGGGTTGGTACCATACCGAATGTAATAACATCATTTCCATTTCGTGTAGTGAAAATTTTGCCGTTATCTAAGCAGGTATGTGGCTGAGTTTAAATCAACGTTGTATATATAGGGCATCGAGAGTCATACATTGTTTTGAAGATATGGACAATTCCCAACAGTGAAGATATCATGGATTTTTGACAGGAATCAGAATGTTGGCGACTTGGCGTCTTCTGAGGGACTGGTTGCGAGTGGACGTACAGAACCAACAAGAACTGTACAGCAGCTTCTGGCCTGCTTCGTTGTGTCACAGACGGCCGTATTAAGGCCAAGGGATCCCCTAGGAAGAGGAAATGTCCCAGGTGAGATCTACCCTGTACTTTGGAGTGATATAGAATATTCCAAGCTGCAGCTAGACTGCGAGGATATTGGTGCTAAGCTAGAGGACCACGTGGGCACGAGGGAAGTGTCGGTATGACTTAGTACTCAGGCTGGCTTCCAGAATTACACAAGAGTGGTGCGGCAGATTATGATGTGTTGTCGAGTTAGTGTTGGAGTTTGACAAAGTAGTGCGGGTGCTAAAGGTTAATGTGTCGAGAAAGTTTATGGACGGAGGCAATTAGGGTAAAAGTATGTGAACTATTAAACTGACTGGCATAGTAAGGTTTGGTCACTTTGACCTGAGTGTGTTGTGAATTAAAGTTAAGAAAGTTATCCGACATTCAGTTAACAGTGAACTCCCTGGATGTGAACAGTTTGTGAACTTTTGGGAATATTGTATTTAATGTGAAAAAGGTTTCATTTAGTTTTGATAGGAAATTGACATTCAGACTCCGCAATAACTGTAAACTGACTGTAAGCATATATCAAACTTATTTGACACAGTCCGTAGTTTTACGATCAAAGTTATTCCATAGTCGAATGATAGACATGACATACAGAGCGCTGTGAGGGGAAATGTAAAGAATGGAATAACAAATTTGGTATCAATTTGTTCAGTGACCACCCTGTAAATAGTAATCATACACCAGTTCGTGAGAAAACTGAACGTCGCCGGATGAATATCAATAAGTGTACCGGATCAAGCCTGCGAAACGTGTTTTGGAACAGCCTGTTGGTCAAGGTTACAGCAGTGTACCTCGATGCCAGCTAGACAGATGAACTTCCAAAATCGACGTAATAAGCATGTAAGGCGTTTCTTCTGATGTGAGAATTTCATACTAGTATGTAAAGTAACCGCGGTGCTACCTTCAAAGCACGACAGTTGAGCACGATGTATGATGGCGTGATGTTTGACCTGACCCTTAGGGGAAAAAAAAAAAGCCACGCCAACATGCCCGAGGGTCGTACCGTCATGCCTAAGGGTCGTACCATCGTACTCAAGGGTCGTACCACTGCACTCAAGGGTCGTGCCATTGTGCTTAAGAGTCGTACTAATCCTGCTCACGGTCCGTACAATCGCGTTCGAAGGGTCGTACCTCCGTTATCAAGGGCCGTACCATCGTATTCAAATGATCGTACCGCCGTGCTCAAGGGTCTTACCATCCCCCTCGAAGAGTCGTAAAACATTCGTCTTAACCTAAATGTAATTAAAATCTGACACTAGTAATATGTGTCTTCTAATTAGGCCTCGTCTACTTGACTCAACATTACAATGCGTCCTCAGCCGAGTGTGAGTCCTGAGTTGACATCGTATATCCTCACTTAAGTACCTCCTCATTCTCTCTAATTACCTTTCATTTGCATATGCTTTCAGAACCGAGTACATCATCTTTACATGGTTATATGGTTTTACACTGGGGTCTGATGTAACTGATCAACGCCAAACCTTAAATCCAGGGTTCACTTTTGCTGGTTGGTTATCTGGGCTGTAGGCCTGCCATCTAACTTGAGAGACAGCAGAAAATAATGACAAAGTCAGAATTTAACTCCTCCATGTAGATAAATCTTCGTCGCGAATATTTCCATGATGTAATTCCTCACTAGCTTCTGAGTTTTTACCATAGCATGTCTTGTACGTACTAGCTGCCATGTCTAGTTAGAGAAACTTTGCCATTTAGAACATCTGTTGTCACTTGATGCCATAACCATAGGATCATCACCATGAGTATTGCACGTCATGCAGTGTACAAGAGCATCACCACCCAACTCCTCCTTATGTCTTGGTGAGATGGTATGGTCACGGCCGCTCCCTGAACACCAGCACCTCATTTGTTTCTGATTATTTTTATAACGAGAGTGACGATGACATGGCACCTGTCTAGAGTATTCTGAATGAAGTGTCATAACACTCCCAGAGATCGGTCATCTCCAGAACCCAGGCACGCAATCATGAGACAATCACTTTTGTTACAGGGGAATGTCAGGGTAGTTATCACTATTAAGTAAATACATATATAGTCAACAAACACTCTGATCATGATCATTACCACCAAGTGACTGAATCCCAGAAGTGGCCGATTAGTGAGGATGTTATGGGATATTAATCATGATGCAATTCTCGCATCTGACGGGAAATCATTTTCCTGGTATTGAGATCTTTCACCAGACCAAACACCTCGGCTTCTCTTATCTAATGATAACTCGTCCAAGTCAGCATTTTCCCTTCAGTTTTAATAACCCTTTCATTCAGGTTCAATAAGACGCTCAGAGACAATCCAGTGGTGCTCCAGTGGACGCAGACTCGGTGACGAAAAATCACTCCTTTTTCACTCTGTTCCCCTTCATCACGGTCCTTACACCCGTAGGCAGCGCATGAGAGCATCAAGCTTTCAATCCCATAACCGTCTGCAACAAATGCCATCCGTGTGAATATCTGTAGAATCGGTGAAATCAAATGGGATATCGGCTCTCCACACAAACTACTGGGCGTTCGAACAGAAGAGTTGGCGGTGTTCGGGACACGATTCGCGGCATTCACTGCGCTTTCGGTGCCGTCGTGAACAATAAGGTCAGTCAGCGTGGAAGGGCCGGGCCAGTTAGCATGGGGGTCACTGGCGTGTGTCCAGATGGATGTGGTTATATTGTTGCCTTTGTTCTAGTTGCTATACATCGCGTGTGCTTGTCACGAGAGGCCCATGGGATCTCGTGTGTTATACTGGCGCGCGTAACAGTGTTGTGTGGCACGGTATTGTCTCGTTTATCTAGTTTCAATAGATGTTACATTTGTCGTTGTGGTGCAGCTACAGAAGTTTGTTGTTCCTGAGTTTTTTTTTTTTTAGTTGTTCTGGCTGCTGTGGAAGTCTATCTTTTTGTTGTTCTTGTTCATATTTTGTTATCATCATGGGTCCTGCCGTTGTTGGTTTCCCTGATGAATTTCGTTATTGTTGTTCATCTCTTGTGTGTGTGTGTGGGAGGGAGAACCTCCCGTGCCTGGGCGGGTGGACTTGGACTGACCTCTAATAATATAATGGACGGACGACCCTCAGCTTCGGACGCCTCCGGGAATTCCACTCACGGTAATACACAGGGAGAGAGGGAGGCCAGTATATCAAATTATACCCTGTTATACCCTGTCAACGTGAGCGGGGAAACCGAGATGCAGAGTTCTATTATTAACAGATATATTCAGGCGGTTAAAAGTAAGTCGAGGGGACATACCTACACTGAGAGCGTATGTGGCATGAGAATTACCTTAAACGCCTGAAGGAGAGACTCATGTGTTCAAGAATTAGTCACCTGGTGACTAAATGTTGAAACCTGACGAGTCTTAATAACCGTGGCAGTCGGTAGGCCGCCTCAAGCCCAGCTAACCAGCCAACGAAGTAGAATATTATTGCATCTGTCACCTGTAAATTGATGCTTTGAGCCAGAGGATCAAAACATTACAGTCATTTGGCAATGATATCAGCATCTCAAGCTAAATACAACAAAGTGTTGGTGATGAGATGGTTGTTAGTGTTACTGCAGGAAACATTGCACGCCATTGTTGGCAAGATTGATTATTCTGAGTAAGAAACAGAGCAGAAAACATTAAGGGACCTTGATGCACCATTAAAACGACAGCACTGAAAGCTGGGTTCATCATCCATTTGCTTGCTGGGAACGCATATTGACGGCGACCGGTATATAAACAAGGCACCAAAGATACGTATTCGACTGATACTGCTCACAGACAAACCCACTCTGTACATCTTCACACTCTAAACCCGTCACCTCCTCCGTATTAATTTCCTTTTTCAGCTCCTTATCCTTCTAATTACGCATACTGCCTGAGGTTCGAGGAACTATGTAACTGATAAAGAGATACCATTTTAGTTACAGTTCAGGAGGTGGGGGTCTGTTTCTGGGACAGTGGGTAATCTAAAGCCGGTAAGAAAAGGTATTTAATCGCTAAGCAGTCACTTACATTTCCATTCTTAGAAACCAGGTCTTGAAGGTGTAAATAACATTGATCGAAAAGATATCACAGTGTGAGATACAGTTGAAAATATAATGACAAAGGCAGACTTTAACTCCTCAGTATAAAAGAATGTTTGAGAATTTGCCATGACGTAATTCCACACTTGAACATACATTCCGATTCTCCGACCAGTGAAGTAATAAACCAGCGACTCGGTGAGAATCATCAGTATTATATAAACTCCATGACACTGGCAGATACCAACCACAGCACAGTCCTCATCATGTCACCGAGACCTCCTCCCGCCCCATCCTCCGCTGACCGACGTCCGTCACCTAATAACAGCATACCAACCAGTGCTCGTACACACGGGTACAAAAATAGGCCTATAACTAATTTTGTAAATGTCATTAACAATTCAGCCAGCAAGCTGATAGCTTACTTTTCCCATAGCTATGTGTAAGTCAACCACTATGTTACTGTAACGGAACCAATTTGAAAATATTCATTAGATGATACTGTATGCCGATCACAGTATTCTTACGATTCTACAAATTTGTAATTTTCATTATTTAGTGTTTAACTAATCACCACTAAGACCATAGATTTTGCTGGGTAAAACTTCCTATGATATGTAGATATAACACATTCATGTGCTTATCCAAAGCGAAGAAGTATCCAACCGTCACATTTCTGTAACTTCCCAACTGTATGTCTTAAGCCGAATGGCTGCCTGTACTCAAGAAACCATTCTTTATATCTATTTATTTATTCACACACACACACATAACGTGGTTAAGAGACGAAGTAAGCACGAGTGTTGAACTCTCTCCCCGTAACACGTAAATAGTAATCACATACACACACACGCGCACACACACATACACTTGTATATATGTAACACAAACATCAGGTAATACATTTAATATGACAGGTAATATCTGGTAAGTATTTTCACGTCACTCTGTCTTCCGCTCACACCCATCCTCCTCTCTTCCCAGTCTCCCTCACACCCTCCCTTCACCCTTGATTTTTACTCCTCCTTGCTCTCTCCCTACGTCATCTGTCTCCCTAACCCTCCCACTTGACTAGTCTTACACCTTCTCCTTCCCCGCCACACTACCCCATTACCTCCCACTACATCACCCCCTTACCATTCCCACTCTGCCCCTTTCCCTCGCCATATTACTCTATTATCTCTCCCTTCCTCACCCCCTTACCATTCCCATTCTGCTACTCCCCTCCTCCACCCAATCCTTGCAACACCACTCACGGAAAAACTAGTGTTTTTGTTTTGTCAACTCGATGAAGGTCGACAGAGTGAAACGTTTCATTTAATTGGAAGTTTTTCTCCGTAACTTTTTTTCTCACAAATATGTCTACACCAGACAACCTAAGTGTTTAACATAAAACCCACAAACCCTAAGTAGTATCTTTGATAATAGTCGGAAGATTTTCAGCTCTAGTAGCTAGGAACTTTGAACCCAGTGGGTAGGGTCTCTAGGGTTCAAAGTCTCGCCTAAGTAGTTCGAGGATTCAGACTCGTCGCACTAGTGACTGTTGTCCGCGACTAATACTCGAGTGAACACGGATAGTCGTAATTAAGAGATGTCTTGTATTACTTAATGATATTCACTCTTTTTCTTATCTTCCTTGTGTTGCGTCATATTACGACAGATACAAGCGCTGCATTGACAGCGAGTCTTCTCCTGGTCTAATATGTCACGGTAAATCTACGGCGCGGCTGTACGCCGAACCGTACGATGCGGCTGAATCGGCGAACGAGTGGTGCTTCACCCACCCTTTGGATCATATCCACAAATACGAACCTAAACTAGCCATGGCATTGGACACGGCAATAAGTACACACTGAGTGGTAGGTTTAAGAAGTCAGCCTTTTGATTACGACAGTGTGGCGAGACAACTAGCATCAGGTTCGATGGTCAAAGTACTGGAGTAGGAGTCGGACCACAAGCCCAATCCCTGCCCTAGGAACAACAGGTCAGCTCCGGTCCGTCAGTCTTTGTCTGACCTCCTTTAGGGGTAAGACATGGTACTCGTACGTTTTAGTACAGTTGGCGTATGTGTGGTATGTTAGTGTTCTACTGCAAGGGTGTAAATTATAGTGCTAGTGATATGAACAAAACCATATAACATTATCATAAAGATTCAGACACGTTCTAGTGGTACGAAGAAAAAAGTTTTAGAAAAATCTAGTGACGAATTTGGGTTTATGAACTCATTTGACCAATGTAGTAAAATATGTAGGTGAAAGTAGAGCGCAACCTCCCTTCCTGAGTGGGTCAAGCCAGAGTGGACGCTTGTACCATGAAAATGTCAGCTACGTGAGCAGAACTTTAGAAATGAATCGATATGGTAAAGTTATTGGGACATGCAGTGATTTGCTAACAATATGGTAGATATATAGCAATATGAAATAACTATTGAAAAAAAAGTGTTGTATATCTTCATAACATATTGACTGATGATCAGTGTGGTTAAAGCACTGGAAAAAAAAAAAATTTGAAATATTTGAAACATGTCATGATAAAGTGACTGGTGAAAACGATGAAAATTTCGCATCATATTGAATGGTGCAGGCTGACATATTGCTAAGTGAAGGAATTCATAGATAATACGGTTAGGTAATGCAAAACATGGAGATTAACGTTGGTCGTGGACATTATTCAACGTACAGTGAACGTCAATGGCTTGAGTGCTATATACCATTCAGATATTTTAACAGTCCTTGAATATAGTGTGATTACTCAGAAAGTTTGCAAAATTTATCAGTTTCTTTGAAAGCCTCGTCGCTCGTGACTGATGGCTGTCACGTCCTTAAACCTGCGGCTGCCGTGGAAGGTAAGTGTACCATAATTACTCATCATCGCGTTTGTTGGTAGTTTCAATTAAATTTAGGTTGTACAGCGAAAGCTCTTCAGCAATCGTGTTTCTTGTGAATTCATGCTGTGTTCGACTTGGGGGGGGGGGTTCGGGGTCACAGTCGTAGGTCATTATACGAACATTAGAATGAAAGGACATTGGACTAGGCCTATTGGTCTAAGCCAGGCAGTTCCCATTCACACACTCCCACTCTCACTCGTATACTCAGCCAACCTGTCTCTACATGAAACTTTCCTTAGTGTTTATACATACTATACTATTTGGTAAAGCATTCGACTCATCATATCTCTTTTCAAAAGCAATGCTCTCCTGTATACTTACTGAATCTAAATTGATCGTGTTTAAAACCACTATTACGGGATCTTTATTGATTGGATTTTCTGAGTATTTTGTTCATATCACCCACCTTCATTTAGCCATTTTATCTACTTGTGTACTCTTGTCGTATCATTCCCTTTTCTACGGCTTTCTAGGCTAATGTAATTTTAATTACCTGTGTGTACTCTTAATGAATGTTCTTTAATGCTAGGGATTATTTTTAGCTTTTTCGTAAATTAATATCCATCACAAATGTGGTGCCCAGAACTGCACTGAATAATCAAAGTCTCACGTGAGAGAAAAGCTGTAAAGTTTGCACATTCATAACTAAAGCTGTAAAGTAAAGTTTGCATTTTTATGACTATCACTTTCAGAAATAATTCCAAGCATTCATTTTGGTTTACATCAGACTTTTATATGTTGTCTTCTCTTTTTTAAGTCAGTGCTTATTACTGCCTCAAAATGTTTCTAGCATACTGAATTCACAATATTTATCTTGTTAGGGTGATACGCTGGGCCCGTTTTCTCTTCCGATGTTTAAGAGTAATGTAAGATTTTAGTTTTACACGATGGAAGCGGCCGCATACCCCCATTCTCTACTCTTATATACCCCATATATTATATAGCCAACCACATACACTCTTCCCCATACCCTGGTAGTTTCCGAACTGTGGGTCGCGTGCCATGGGGAGGCGCATCCTTTGAGCGAGAGAGACCGAAACTAACGAAGGAAAGAACCGGTTATTTCTTATCCGAGGACACTGAAGGAGGCGGAATATGATATAGTTAAATCACTGGCTGCTCATTTCAGTAAGTCACTTGTAACGGAAATGTTCCAGAGGAATGGAAATTTGCCATTGTAACACCGATATTAAAAAAGAGGTAATAAATTTGCGCGGAACTTGTCGTCCAATTAGCTTAACGTTTGTAATTGGTAAACTAATGAAAACCATCATTCGAGGTAAGACTGTAAGCCATTTAGAGACCCACGACTCAATAAACTGATTCTTAGCATGGTTTTCGACGAAATGGCTCATATCTAATAAATCTTGATTTCTTTTATGAAATATTCAACAAGTATGATGGAAGTCAAGCAGCTGATGTCATCTATTCAGATTTTCATAAAGTATTAGATGAAGTCCCACGTCAAGGGTTGCTGACAAAAGTTGAGTAACATTGTATAGATGAAGTTGACTAGCCATAAACAGAGAGTAGGGATTAATGGCCAAGACTCTTAAATTGTTTGACGTAATAAGTGCAGTGCCACAGGGATCAGTATAGGGACCGGTTCCCTTTCTCATATATATTAATGATATCGATATTGGGCTTCAATGTAAAACGTCTAAATTCGCGGACGATATTAAGTTGTGAACTAAATCTAAAAGAAACTGAACGTTTGCAGCTTCAGACTGACAATGACGAACTGATGGACTGGGGTAACAGAAGACAAATGAATTCTGACATTGATAATTGTAAAGTTTTACATAACGGTAGTAGACATGAAAAGCCAAGCTACAGCACGAATTCTGTTGAGCTGCAAAAGGTCAATGAGGAAAAGGACTTGAATGTAATTATCTATAGTGACGTAAAGGCAAATAAAGCAGTACATAGAAGCAGTAAAAAGGGCAAGCAAAACTCATGGATTCATAGGCAAGGCTTTCTACTTTAAGTATCGGGAAATAATTCTCACTTTACATTTCTTTTGTGCGTCCCCATACTCAGTATTATGTCAGTGTTGGTCATCCTACTTGAGGAAAGACACGTAGAATGGAGAGAATGCAGTGGCGAGCTTCCGGGTGATTCCCGGACTGAGAAACAATCCTATGAAAGCTGACTAAATGAATATATTTAGATTAGGAGAAGATCAAGAGAAAGCCTAATGCAAGTATTCAAAAAGCTTCGAAATTTTGATCTGAGGAGCTACTTAAGAATAGATTTATTTGATTTCATTTGTGGGCAAACACTTTACCTCGAATGAGGCAAAGCGCTTTTTCTTCAACAGGATTGTTAACATGTGGAATTATTTAACAATTAGGGTATTTGAAAGCAATACTGTAGATACTTTTAAGCATAGACATGATAAATATTTCGCTTCAAATTCACGACTGACATTATATTTGCACCTCCTTAGCTACTCAATAAGTTCATCTTCTTTGAAAAATCTGTCTTCCTACTCATACATTAATCCATGAGTTTCTGCTCTCTTCCACTATCACAAACTGCTTCGTTAGGACCCAGTGGTCTGTTGCTGTTTGAATTCAGTCGTATTTAGTTGCACTCAAAGAGTTGTTGACAATGATAGCCAAACTTTACTAACATTATTCTCCAAAATTTTCTCTTGTGACTTCTCTCCTTTTGTAAGACCCTGAGATCTAGTAAGGATACAGACGAAATGATAATTCATTTGATATTATAGAATGCACAACAAATAACAAATGACGACCACATTTAGAAAACGCAAGCCAAGCGATGCAAGGAGTTAATCACAGTATAAAGAAACACGTAAATATTGCAATAGGTGTTAACGTTTGTGAAAATTATTCAGTAAGAAGGAGGAGGGACTGGGGTAATGAATACTTTGCTGCTCTTAATCTTTATGTAGCACCTCGTCGAAAGCTTTTTGAAAGTCTGACTTTTAAAGACATTTTAGAGTCCCATTTTCTTCGATTCCTTAAGCACTTTCATAATGGAACCCGTGCTGATTATCATTTATTAGTTTAGCATCAAAAAAAGAATGTACGATTTGTTCGCTAATTATTATTTCTAACATCTTAACCCAAAGCAAAGGTGAGACCCTTAGGACGGTACCTTGAAGTGCATTTTTTATTTCCATTCTTCGAATATTGATGAATAGTTATAGTATAAATATATGGAGAAAATGTTGTAACATGAAGCGAGTGTTGAATAGCACAATAGAAATATCGGAACACCCACTAATTGTAGACAAAGACGATGGAAATATCGCTTTATATAGTCACACATATATAGAGGTGTGATGTGTATATATAGTGACTTGGTGTTACTTCCTAAGTCCCTTAAATAGTCTGGCGCTTGTCATTTGTTTTTCCCAATATGATACACACCGTCTGCTTGTTTAAACCCTTCACCATTTTCATGACTGCATTTTTCAGGGTTTAATTTCCAGTCGCCATTTTACCAACAACTGTTGCATCTTGTCTAGATCTCTGCATTATTACACTACCCCTTTCTGTTTGCACTTTCATAATTCTGGCATCATCAGCAAACATCCTTAGCAAATCAATTACGTAGATAAAAACTAGTGCTGGTATCCGCACTGAGCCCTGTAAAAAAAAAAAAATCCTATTTGTATGTCATGAGGAGAGTTTTACACTCGTGTTGCCCTGTCGCTTAACCTTGTGTATATGTACCATATATTTCTTCGTATTGATGCACACACACACACACACACACACACACAAACTCCAGCCTAAGCCAGGTTCCCATTTATCGACCAGCCCCGAGAGAGGATGAACACGTGGGTTGCCTGTAAGCCGACTGCCAAGCGTAGGATTCGAACCCATGCGGGTCCTACCTTGGGCTGGCCCTTGATGACTCATGATGAGTTTGTGTGTGTGCGTGTGTGCTTTTTCTACGTGTTTATAGTATAGGTTTATTTTCGCGATCGTGTGTTTTCGTACGTATATCTTTCTTGTGTTAATACATATTTGTGCTTATTGTGATTACTATTTGTGTGATACGGAGAGTTTTACACTCGTGTTGCCCCCGTCTTTTAACCTTGTTTATCTGTACCATGTCTTTACTTCTGTTTGCACACACACACACACACACACACACACACACCTGCCTAAGCCAGGTTTGTGTACTCTCATGCTTGTGTATGTGTCAGATCACGAGAGTTTCCTCTATCATACGGTTCCATGTTTGTCTCCGACTAGTCTGATTCCACGTTCGTGTGTTGTGTATACATGTGTCCAACCCGAGTGACAAAGGGAGGTTCACGTGGCAAAATGGAACAATTCTCTTCAATGTGAAAAGACGTCAGTGTCATTCAGTGGCAATGGCCGACTAGAAAAGGAAATATGGAAGCGCAGAAAATGTGAATGAAAAATGGGAGAAGTATAAGGAAAAACAATTTATTCCATTAAATGTTTCAATCCAAAATCCAATAAAAATTAAAAAAAAAATAAAGTAAAATCTAAAGCGACATAAATGGAAATACGAGCTATAGAAATATTTTACTCTGGATATATGGTATGAGGTACACATTATATATATATATATATATATATATATATATATATATGTATGTATGTATGTATACATATGTATATATTGAAGAGAGAAACATGGCAACTGCAGTCGTTAAGAGAATTAGGAAGGATGTTTAGAGGTTATGATGAGTGACAGATTGCCAGCAGTGTTGAGCAGTGAGCCTAAGCCAG
This sequence comes from Panulirus argus, assembly GCA_038088735.1. Lineage (NCBI taxonomy): Eukaryota > Metazoa > Arthropoda > Malacostraca > Decapoda > Palinuridae > Panulirus > Panulirus argus. The sequence continues at coordinate 15,070 of JAYMFT010128538.1, read as the reverse complement.
ACCATTAGTGTAAGCCAATAAGCCTCAATCTGGCCAATTGTGTGGGGCAGTGAGCCACAGGCTGGCCAGCAGTGAGCCTCAGGTTGGGCAGCTATGGACCTCAAGCTGGTCGGCTATGAGCCTCAGTCCCTAATCTAAACAAGTTCTTCCTCAGCCTTCCCCGAGAGTCGCCCGAGTTCTCGGACTCTGACTTTAGCAGGACCAGTCGACCATCAGGGATCCACAACTTATGCTCAACAGAATTATCAATTAATATTTTCACTTTTCTCTGGTATTGTTTATTTTTTTTCACATTTTTCGTTACATTCAGTTTCATTTTCATTTGTAGTTTTGCAGCCCGGCCATCTTAACTCTTGAGAGAACTCTGTTTTCATTTATCATATTGTATACTTACCCATCTGTCGCCCAGCCCCAACGGGGTGGATGAACAGTTGCATTTGTTGTGAGCCACCTGTACAATCCGGGACTGGAACCCAGCCACTTGAGAGTGGTGGGTCGCAACGCTAATCGCTGCGCCTAGGGACACTGGGGGAGAGTGTGTGAGTGAACGTATCTGCGTTGTTCGGCCTATATTGCACGTTTTCACTCATTCCTTTGTTTCTCTCTCTATTTATTGGATTTCATTTCACTGTCTCCATGTTTATTAGATTTCGTTTTTTATCTCCATTCATGTATCTATCGATCCGCTAAAATCAGATTTCCTCACTAACTCAGTCGCTATTATTCTCTGGCTCACTTCAAGCGGACGGTGTATAGCTGCAGCCGCATCTCCTGCAGCCCCCGCTGGAGGCACTGGTTCCCACGTTTTCTATTTTTTTTTTTTTTTTAGGAAAAAGTTTCCCAATAAAACTTTTCAAATAAAAGTTAAATTGTGATAGAATTGCCAAAGGCACAACACAGCGGCACACTGTGTTTTATTACAGACGATTCTGCAATAACTCTATTTACAGCGCTTGGTGAATGTTGTGTATTTCGTGTGTGTGTGTGTGTGTGTGTGCAGAGAGGGTTGTTGGTGCAATGGTGTGTGCGTGTAATTACTATCTGCACAGGACAGGAAGCGATCTTTATGCTCGTGTTGCCTGTTTCATTAACGTTACAAATATGCAAAGTCCTAACCTTATATATGTATGTGTGTAACAGGCTGGGAGACAGAGTGCTTGTGTGTGTGTGTGTGTCTGTGTGTGTGTGGGTGTGTGTGTAAACTTTATGATGACCTCAGTCACTCCTCTCGTCAACATTAAGGATCCGGGCAAAAGCGAGAGATCTGATTAGAGGATAAACATGGCTGTCAAGTCTGTCCAACTTTATACGATAAGGTAGCCGGTTTCACTGTTAGTAGCTATAGTATTCTATTAGGATTTAATGCCTAGGAAGTCAGAATTTAGTTTAATGGATAAGAAACTAATTCGGAAGTGAATCGAGGCGTCAAACACAGCGCGGTCTTTTTTTGCCAGGGTTGCGAATCATTGTAGCACGTTGTCCGCCTCTGCCTCACTCGCGTGTCGAGAAATTTACCGATTAATTCTCTTAAAACTGTTTACTTAGTAGTGCGTAAAATGTCAGATTGTAAGACTGATAAAGGTGACGTAGTGTTTAAGTTCTTTCATAGTTTGTATCACGTTTGTGACTAAGTTAGTAGTAAAAATTTAAGTTTTATACTCACGAGACCTGGTAACGTCCATTGCAGGTCCTCTAAAGGATTAAGTAATATGTAAAATGTAATATTTGTGGTGTTCAGGTATGAAAATACATGTACAAATTAAAAATTAAAGACACAACGAAAATGCATCGAGTGTGGAAAAGTGAAAGAATGAATTTAGTGGATTAATTAACCAGGGGAAACTGAACTGATTGAATCGGTGACAACAAATGGCCTCCCGCATTACTGAGGACAGGGACAAGCTCAGGGGTGGGCCGGTTAGTCCCAGGTCGGCGCAAGCTCAACTTACAGGGTAGCTTACCTTGGGGGGGAGGGTGGATTTAAAGCTAACATCTATCACAATCCCGGTAAGTCATGCCTTGCCAAGTCACAGCACGAGGTGCTTAGTGTATCAGGCTAGTTTCCCTGTAGGGGTAACGAGCCAGTAATATGCATGAAGGGACATTCATAGCTTCGGTCTCAACAGGGTGCCAGTAGGGGTCGAGTGCCGGTTAGGGAGAGATGGAGATTCTTAGCCAAGTGAAGAGAGAAATGGTCAGCCGTGCTAAGGAGTACTCAGGCCGTGATTGGCCCAGCGGGCGCTCTACGCCACTGCGAGCAGTGCACTTACCGACCCGCCTGACCGGAAGAACGTGGCCCCGTCGCTGAGCAAGGACTCCCACACGCTCTGTCTCCCGTGCAGCCAGTCGACAATGCAGCTAAGATCCTATTCTAAGGACGTGTGTAACCAGATGATGCAGCCTTAAGGGAACCTTTTAACTCCAAAGGCCAAGCAGAGCCGCCGGTCAGTATTATGTTGTGCGGCAGAAATTACAATGTACAGCTTGTTTTGAGATGAAATTAGTTTAAGTGCATTTTCCATAACCATTCCTTTGCCCATCAGTATATCTGATGCTTTTTACCATTCAGAGTTATAACTCTTTTCTGCCAGTTAGCTCTATTCACACAAGGTGTTCCGCACGTTCTAATTTGTTCTCTTCTCTGCTTTGGTATTCTTTTCTGCTCCCTTTTTATATAAAGATTTTTTAAAGTTTAATAATATATTTCCATCTGTAGAAAAGAGTAATAACTCTCAAAGGTAAAAAGCATCATATACTCTGGGTGATCGCTAGGAGTCTGATCTCCTGGGAGAATGTAGGAATGAAACAAGTTGAACTCGAAGGTATGAGAGACCGAAGAAAAGTTTAACGTAACCCCAAATATATAGCAAATAACCTCCATCGTCTGGTGAATTCTTCCATGTAATTAATGATGTGTATATCTTACTGCTTGGATCATATCTCTTTTACCTTATTTTTGTTACTGATGAGTTTACCGTCAGTAAACATATTGGATTCATCGAAAATGTTCCTAATCTTCCGCTATTATCACTAGACCTTTGAACCAGTTCTCTGGACTTGAGCTTTAATAAAGTTCCCAGAACTACCCTTAAAACACTGCGTCTGCAGGGACAACATACAGCATGTCCCCTCCAAATGTTCCATCCACATACGTACCTCCTTACATGCTTGGGTCATTACTACCGGCCCGTGTTTCACCGAGTGGTAAAAACTTCGTTGCGGTTCCAAAAGAAAGCCGTCAGATCATACAAAATCCTGGAGGAGGTGGTCGTCGTCGTGGTGGGGTCGGAATATAATACCTCTGCTCCCTTCATTGTACTTTTAAATTTAAGGTCTCGCGTGGATCTTGTGTCTCCCCCTTTAGGTGGATCTGGTATATGGTAACTGTGGCGCATATTGCATTCTTCACGATCCATCGTCAGGAGAGATATCAGGGAGTTGGTGCTGAGGATCTTATCCTCCTTGGTGATCGTGGCGTTGATGAACATATTAGAAGACTGATGGTTGAAGGGGAATTGTTGGGGGCTGTGTAGGGTTGAGCTGCTTATGTGAAGGTTAACGCTTATCTCCAGATATTGTGTTAGTATAAGTGAATAGGTCTAACTAGAGAGAGACAAAAGCTAATCATACCCCTTAGATATTCTGTAATTCTCCTTTTCTTCCTCATTTTCATATTCTTTGTTGTTTAGACTCTGTTGAGCGTGCTTCTCATTTACTGTTGGAATTGTCATATCAACTGCTGTTGAGGGTTAGAACGCACCCAAGCCTAGGCTCATGGACGTTGAGGGCAGGAGTTGCAGCACATCCATACGAAGGCACACAGGCGTTGAGGGCGGGAGTTACAACACACCCTTACTTAGGCTCACTGGCTTTGAAGGCGGGGTTTGCAACGTACTCGTACCTACGTTCACGAGAGTTGAAGGGGATTCTGTTACAGCTGTTTTGTTTTTTCTCTCGTGGATTTATTTGTTTCTCCGTTCATTATTATTACATCTGTTACTGACTGTGCGATAAGTTTACAAGAGGAGCCAAGCCGCACTGATGAGGCGGGTAATGTCAAGTATTATGGCACTTTCTGGTGACTGTACTCTCAGTAGTCACACACATATACACACATGATGATAGAGAGTAATGGAGACACACGTTCTTATAGTGTGTACAGAAATATTTCCCATATCAATATGTCAATGAACACACCAGGATGAGCGGGACTAATACACCTTCACTGTTTGATTTAATCTTCACGCATTATAGCATTGATATGATGATATCATATATGATACACCAGTTGCATAAAGTGATCACATAATGCTTGAGACTGGTTATGTGGTAAGTGAGGAGAAAAAGAGATTTAGATGCAACAAGATTTAAAGAGTATACCATCATGGACACTACACAGAACTCAGCATATTTTCTGGTGACAGAAACTGAGAATTTCAAGCTATCCCTGTCTGTAGGAAAGAAGACTGCTAAGAGGTGCTGAACTACAGAACAATCTCCCTGATGAATGTGGTCTGTATGGTACCGGAAAAGATATTCAAGAAGCAAATGGATGACCTTCAGCAAAGGAGAAATTACCCATGCGAGAAACAAGCCAGTGTTAAGGAATGGTCATATGTAATAAACCTCTTGGATCTCTTCGAGAGAGTGAACTCTGTCTGATACAAAAGGGAAGGCTGGCTAGATTGTGTGGACTTGGACCACTAGAAATCATTTAACACTATACCGCTTGGGAGGCTGATTAAGAAGCCTTCAACATAAAGAAAGGCAGGGATAAGGTGGAGGCTACAGAAACGTTTTAAGAAAAACTAGCATGTGGTTTAAATCAGTCGCTGATGAACCGAGACCTAATGACTGTCTATGTGGCGGAAAAGAGGGAGAGTATCATTCATCAAGCAACGCATGCGGTGAGCGCTACGCGCTACCACCTGCTATTTTGTCAAAATCTCGTCGTAGATATTTATAGGCACATAAGTAGGTGGTTTCTCCCTCTCAGGTAGGTAGTAGCCGGGAGGCGGCTACCGACTAATACATGTACTACAGGTATTACCCGCCTAGCTATCGGGAGGTCAGTGACGGCTTTAAAGAGAGCCAGCATTTCATTGGCTGTAAAGTTTCACTCCTATGGCCCAGGTTGCCTTAATTTCTTTCTGCCTCTGCTTGCATTCAGTCTACAGACATACAGTCTCTCCATCTCACACATAGCACTTGACAACATTTAACTAACACGACTTGTTTTTTCGACTATAGATATTCCTGCGGTGAGCACTAAGCATTTTACTACTGCCATTTGGCAAAGTCTGGTCGTACGTACAAATAAGTAAATAAGTATTGTTTAATTTTTTATCCATATATCAATGTTCTCTTGTTTGCCCATTTCACTATCAACTTCCTAAATGAAAACTTAAATGTTCTCATTGCCATGAGGACAATTCGCCACTTCAGTGTTAGAGAAACTCCGTTATTTACAATCGAAGTATATTGTTCCTCGGTTATAGACAGTTCTGTCTCTTCACCGAAGGTGTTTAGTAACTTTCAGTCGGCCAGGCAATTTGACGTCATCAATCAGCTGAAGCGGATGATATCACAGGAATATATATCGTGACGCCAGAGGGAAGTGTGGGTCATGATGCCACAGGAAGGCGGGCAGCGTGACCTGGCCTTATCCTCACATGATTGGTCTGGATCAACAGTCAACCTGCAAAAGTTGAGGTAATGATATATGTTTCTTGACATACGTACATGTTCCTGAGGGATCAAAATGATGGTACCCACTCATGGGTTAACCCCATGTGTACTACAGACAAATAGAAGAATTTCTGGCACCTGAGCAAGATTCTTTTATTTTTTTTTCTAAGCAAGAGTAGCTATTTGTTAAAATTGTGATTTTCAAGATGGATTAGACTTTATGATTATGGTGAATATTTTATTACGTTGGGTAATACAATGAGAACCATGAAAAATGATGGAAGGATCCTAAGGTATTTTAGAGATGGCGGAAGAAACGGGACCAAAGAAACATTCAGCTGCACCAGATTACAGCTGTCTCACTAGGAAATAATTCCACAAAAGGTGAAGAGAAATGACCAACAATGAGCATAGACATTACAAGAAGTGAAAAAATACAAAACCGAGTCATCAGCTCATGAGTGAACGTAGGAGAGAGGGAAGAACCCTGAGGAACACCGCTGATGTTAGGGGAAAATGAGACGTTCATCCATCAACGGTTACGCAGATCGACCAACCAAGAGACTGGCAGTATCAGAATATGTTGAGGGAGGAAATCCGAAACGGGAGCATGGAGGGCAAGCCCATATTCCAGGAGCTATCACAAGCTTTCAAAATATCAAGGGCTACAACAGAGACTTCCCCAACAGTCCTGCAGATGCGATGACCAGACGCTCGTAACATAGAAGAGGTCATCACCTGCAGAACTTGTTCTAAGGATACCGTAGGTGATCACAGAGTTGACTGAGGTTCAAAATGCTCAAGGAAACTGGAGTTAAGGAGAGATCCAAAGGCTATGAACTTAGTGGAAGGCAAAATAATAGGACAGTGGCTGGAAAGATTAGAATGCTCATCCTTCTGCGGGATAAGCCGTGTCATTCCAAATATTCAAGATAAAGTAGTAGTTTTCGGTCTTACGAGAAAGCGATAACTATGAGAATGAAAAGGATAAAGTCTAGGGCCGCAACTCTTCCAGAGATATGGAGGGTTGCCATATGGTCCTTAAATCTTGATTCTGTCCAATTGGTTTTAGGCTATACGAAAAGATGTTGCAAGAGAGTCATTGTTTTGAGTTTTGAGGGAAAGGAAAAAGAAATAGTTGAAGTGATATTAAAGGAAGCTGGTGAGGTAGCTATGGTATCCTTAGTACAGAAAAACTGAAGGAAAGTTAGATCTTCAGACGCTCTTACTGATAGTTCTTACTAAAGAGACCAATCAGTAGAGGATATGAAAGGTCATCATATTTATTTCGTATCAAGAAGCGCTAGTCTCACAAACAACGATTTTTTAATTATTTTGGTTGGCGATAAATGGGAGTCAATGCGAGGGAGGTCTAACTTATGCTGATATGCTTCATCCCGTAACCAAACACCCTAAGAACAAGACTGACTGACTTGGAGGATGTGGAAATATGTGTCTTCATTCCCACAAGACAAACTTTTGTTACATGCTCAGTAGAGAAAGAACCTAAAAAAAAAGTGCAGGTCAGTCTAGTCAGTATTACTAATCCTCCATAGTTGGTGTTTAGAGGAGAGAACGAAGGGAGAGGTAACATACTAGGCTATACTAGGCTATCTATAAGAGTGTATTCAGTTGAATCACTTGAGGGTGAAATTGTACTTCAGCTTCTAGAAGGCGGGACATTAGAAGGAGCCAAGCATGTAGTGCTTATCCTCTTCGAAAGCTCAGGCCGGGGTGTCTGAATGTGTGTGGATGTAACCAAGATGAAAAGAGAGGAAAGAAACCTGGATGTTTTGGCTCTGTGAAAAAAGCTCAAGGGAAAGGGGAAGAATGGTTTGGAAATGTCTCAGGAGTAAAAGAAGGGGTAGCACTATTCTTGAACCAGGAATTGTGTGAGTGTGTGAGGGAGTAAATTCTAGACAGACGTAGTAAAAATGAAAGTGGATGGCGAGAGAGAGGTGATTATTAGTGGTTATGTACCTTGCGGTAAGAAGAAAGAACATGAGAGGCAAGTGTTCTGAGATTTGTTGAGCGTGTTGGCAGTTTTGCTGTAAGAGAACGGGTATTAGCGATGGGTGATTTGAATGCAAATATGAGTAATATGGCAGTTAATGGTAAAATTGGGAGGCATGGGGTATTTAATATTACGAATGGCAATGATGAACAGCTTGTGGAGATGTTTGCTGAAAAGGACTGGTGACTGGGAATGCCTGGCTTAAGATTAGGACATTACAACTGTATGTATGTGAATAGGAAAGATGGTCAGCGGGCATTATTGGTTTACATATTGAGTGACAGGTGTGTAAAAGAGAGACTTTTGGATGTAAATGTGATGAGAGGAGCAGCTGGTGGGATGTCTGACCACTATCTTTTGGAGGCAAGGGTGAACATTTGAAGATGTTTTCGGAAAACAGGAAACATTGTCGGTGACAAGAGAGTGATGAGAGTAAATGAGCTTGGAAAGGAGACTTGCGTCAAGAAATACCAGGAGAGATTGAGTGTAGAATGGCAAAATGTGGAGTGAATGAAGTGAGGGGAGTGAGTGAGAGGTATTTAGGGAAGTAGGGCTGACATGTGCAAAAGATGCATGGAGTATGCAAAAGGTGGGAGGCAGGCAGATTAGAAAGGGTACTGAGAGGTGGGATGAAGTAGTAAAGTTGCTAGTGAAACAGAAAAAAAGAGGCGTTTTGGCGATACTTACATGGAAAGAGTACAAATGATTGGGGGATGTATGAGAGAAAGGGGCAAGAGGTCAAAAGCAAAATGCAGGGGTTGAAAAAGAGGGCAAATGAGAGTTAGGCCAGTGAGTATCAGTAAAAGGATAATAACAAGCGAAAGACAAGAGAGCAAATAGGAAATTCGGTGAAAGGGGTTAAAGGGAAGCGATAACAGGTAGTGATGAAGTGAGGAGGAGATAGAGTGAGTGTTTTGAAGGACTGTTGAATGTGTTTAATGATAGAGTGGCAGGTGTAGTGTGTTTGAATCGGGATATGGGGGGGGGGATATGCGATGTGAGAGTCGTGGAGAGTGATTTGGTGAAGAGAGAAAAGTTGGTGAAAGCCTTACGTGAGATGAAATGTGGCAAGGCGGCGGGATTGATGGTATTGCTGTTGAATTTAAGAATGGGGATGACTTTTGTTGCTTGGTTTATGACGATTTTCATTTTAGTATGGATCGTAGTGAGATGCCTGAAGATTGGTGGAATGCATGTATAGTGCCATTGTATAAAGGCATTGGGGATAGAGGTGAGTGTTCAAACTACAGAGGTATAAGCTTGTTGAGTGTACTAGAGAAGTTGTATGGGAGGGTATTGATTGAGAAGGTGAAGGCATGCACAGAGCATCAGATTAGGGAGAAGCAGAGGCGAAATAGGCGAGCAAGGTTTGGTGCTGGCTCAGGGACACACTCCCTTAGAACACGAGGAGGTACACCATCTGTGTCATACGCCTTGACCGACTGGATCTGGGAGAGCATCTGGAAGAGCCTGTGTGTGGAGAATGTAGGAGATGACATAGGTTGAGATGGAGCAGATTTGGGCGGAGGACTGGAATCCGAGTTAGAGGGAAACAAGGTGCCAAACGAAGAACAGCTTCATCAATAAACTGATTAGGTCAGAAAAGAGGAGAAAAAGTTGAATCACAGAAGTTGTTGGAGATGCCCATCGTTAAGGACCAAAAGGATTTGTCAGCAGCAAAAATGAGTTAAGTCAGCACGCTTTCTTTTAAATGAAAGTGCACTTGGCTCTTCGAAGAACAGATTAGCAATGATTCCGAGCAGAAAGGAAGGTAGAGTGGGCGTGTGTATATGTATTGAGATGGTTCAGAGGTAAGAAAGAGGTCAAATGTATTAGAAGACTGGTCTCGACGGTCAAGCCTCTGAGGTTCCTCCTACATACACGTTGGCAACTCACTCCTACTAGGACCCCCCACTCGGGATGCACGACAGTAGTTCATACCTACATATATATCATTCGAAGTTGGTTCTATCAAATTCTCTAATTTTGCCGACGATCTAAGCATTTGGAGGTGGGATAATGACACCAGTCTTTCAGTTTGTGTCGAGGAGTGGAAATGAATTTCAACGCAGATAGATATAAGTCACTCGTGATGGAAAGATATTTAAGAACAAAGACTGGAAAGTTTCAGGGAGATATGAATGTTGGACTTGTTATGAACAATAACCTGCCTGAAAAAAAATTACAGAGATCAGAACAATACATGCATTCAAGATGTCATTTAAAAGTTATTTCTAGTTGGTAGGGTATCATTCCTCAAGAGAAACGATTAAATATTCCTAAAGCCTTCAGCAGGTGTCCTCATTAGATGGTTAAAGGTTTTCTGTTACCTGTATCCTGCATGTGCAAGGTTCCTACTCTGGCAGTCCACGTCAGAAGGTTCATTCCCCCAGCCCATCTCCATCCCTACCAGGTCACACTGCTCACCCCAGTGTGCCTGCACCACTCTGCCTCCACTCACGTACTCTGAGACAACCTGGGAGACCGCTGGACGACCTGAGGCGGCCAGGCATCAGCTGTAAACCTCACCAGCGTTTGAAGAAAGGAGATTGTGAACCAGCACGGCAGCGATTGTGTGCGTGATGGCCGTGCAAGAAGGTCGTGTGGGGAAATACGGCACGAAGGGATGGTATCACGGCAATGTAGGGAGGATGTGTTTGGGAGGAGTGGCATGACGACCCGTAAGGAAGGTGTGTACGGCAGTAGGTAGGAAGTGCTGGTATAACAGCCCTTTAGGGAGGATGTATACGACTGGAAGGACAGACAAGGCAGTCTTGTCTTTGATCGTCAGGCGGGTTCTTATTTTCAAGTCTTTTCTCTTAAATTCAACAAATCTAAAGTGTATTCACAATACGTTAGACAAGTACGGGTGTCCTGAACCAGTTTACTTGTGTACTCCATACGGTAGTTACACCAGGGGTTTGAATTCTTGCCACGGTGACCTGTTCCTATGTTGTACAGAGTAAAGACAGTGAGTGAAACGTTGGTGCCAGAATAACCTTGGTTGAGGGAAGTTTCATTTTACATGAGACAATACCCTTGTTGCGGGAGCCCTGAATCTGGATAGGACCCAGATTTCTCATCTGCTCATGATCATTGGCAGACCTGCATCTTACCTGCTATAACTTTCAGTACTTCCTACACATCAGGAGGTCGTATACCAAATGATTAGGATTTAGGTCATTAAAGTCAGGTTGCTTATCAAATATTCCTGGACTAATTTTCTAGTTATGATTGTCAATTCACGATAAGACGATTAGATCCAAAACTGATTTCCTTAAGAAAGGACAGGTTTAACTAACTAATGAATATCTTCCATTTCATTGTTTTTAAAATGTCTATGAGGCAAAAGAAGTTGAACTAAAAAAAAAAATGCAAAAAAAAAAAAATTCACTTTAATACGCTTTTAAAAATAGTAGGTCCTAAAGGTTCCTGTTCAGATAATATCGTGGGAGACAGATATCTCGCAGACCGACTCTAATATATCATATAAAGGATCATATCCCTTCCCACCGAGCCATCACAAGTAAGGATTGAAAAAGAGTGATGATTATTGGAATAGGTATCTACCACCTTACTCTGCAAGTACAGTGGTTCACGTCTACCAGTATTCTGAAGAATTTAAAAAGAAAATGGATCCGGCTGACCATCATTATATAGAGCGGGGTCTTAAGAGCCCTTGGCTTTGAGAACTGAAAGAGTAATGGTGAACCTCCTCACCATAATGGGCCAGCTGCAGGTAGTCAAGTCTGTGTCCCAGACGAGCCTAGAGATGCAGAGGGCCTCGTAAGCGGTGTCCTGAGAGCAAACACAGAACTTCTTGAAGTCAGCGGGGTGAGTCGGGACGATGAAACGACTGTCGTGAGCGGGACATTGTGTGAGGACGCACATGACAAGCACCACCGATATGGCCGCGAGCAGGACACCCACCTTCATCTGCCACACGAGTAAAAGACGAGTAGGTCAACACAGGCCTGGTGCTGAAGTACCGATGGCGACGGCTGTGAATGACCAGAAACTGATACCAATCAAATGGGCAGAGTATAGAACAGCCTGAAACTTTTCTACTTTATCTTTACACACACACATGTTGTACTCCAGTTTCCTGATACTAGTTTGTGAAAATGCTCCAGTTTCCTGAAGTTCATAACTTTATCACAATCTTCACTTTACAAACATGCTCTTGTTCAGATGTATTTGTTTCATAATATAGTTATTTCTATACTCTTCACTGCTGAATTCTTTATTTACGTTAATGTCAGCGGTAAGTTTATCGTGTGGGGGCCATGCTCATCCTGTGAGCGGTAGCGCAAAAGGACTACAGGGGTCATAAAGGGTTCTAGTCAGACCCCACTAGACAGATACTCATTGAAAAAATCGCTACAAATTTGGTTAATTACATAAGCTAATAGTCTTTTATGCAGTAAGTTTACCGACTAGATGCAGAGAGTGGATACAATCTTAGAATTTCAATATACTCGGTTTTTAATATATTGTCTTTCCTCTGAGAGACTGTAGTTTACTCACATATTGGTTCTCTGGTACACCCAGTCATGTAAGCTTTATGTATTTCTCTCTTTTTTTTGTTGCACTGCAGAGACAGCGCTGCAAATGGCGCAGCGGCCGATATCTGACGGCAGGTCATTCAAGTTTAATGACAAGTTAACAAACAGGTACAAGAAACCTACTGTGCAGCAGATCATTACTAAAGGTACCTTTGACATCTCACCCGCTTGCGAGAGACAATAAAGGATGCTTAGGTTTACAGGAGTCTTTAATGAAACATTTTCAAATACGTCGTCCCATTCAGCAGCCATTTCAGCTGAAACTAAAGAAAAGAAAAAGTTGAAGAAGGTGGAATTTTGCAATTACTTCTCCCTTGTCAGTGTCATAATATGGCTTCAATCGTGACACAGGACAAAGTCTTTTGTATGTCTTGCTTACAAGACATTATATATATTTTTCAGAAATTGGAATGAAACAACTTGCAGCTTAAAAGATATAGAGACTTTTTTTAGAGAACATAAAAACAATCAGATTATAGAACTAAAAGAGAATCATAACGAAACAGAGTTTATGAAAATTGAAGAACAACAACAACGGGGTCTTTGGAGTTCAAAGATGCAGAAACTTCTTGCGGTACAATAAGGTTTAAAATAAGTGTTTCACTCGAAATTCCAATTTCTTTCTATTGTATCCGACGTGTCACGAGCAAAAGAATCACCCTATCATGGCAATACCAAATGAAAGGAAAAAATGTGAGTACTAAGAGAGAAGACAAAAATACAATAGGAATTGGTCTGAGATCCTCCGGTGTTTGCTGAACCGACTTAAGAGGATGGGAAGATTATTTGAAGAGGAAAATATGAAAGATGGAAGCGACTTCCGAAGCTTTGCTATACGGGGAAAGAAGGAAGTAATCACAACGGCCAGCCCTCGTATTACATAGAATCACAGAACCAGTGGGAAGAAGCAACCAGTCGCTGGGGCTGGGACATACGCAGACACTTTACATCAGCATTGGCCGCAAGAACACCGGAAGAACTAAAAGAAAGAGAGATAAAAGCAACATAACACAGGAAGGGAAGATATACTTGAAGACAGATGATAACTCGGACCGCTTTTAATTCCACTATGGTCAAAAGAGAGATGAGTTAGAGCCAACCCAGGTATGCGAGCATACAAAGGCGAGTGAGACCTCTGTACATACGGAACACCTGCCCAGAAGGAAAATATTTGCGACACCTATGCACCTTCCCAAACTTTTCAGATCAGATGTTCAACTGATATTCATTACGTGAACTTTCCTGAACAGCAGTGATAAAAACCACTAAAATTCCCCTTCTCACGCTAGAAAACTTCTCAAGGCATGCACTGTGGAAGCGCCGTTCAGATGTCCAGAAGGTAAGCGTTACTGCCAAATCGGAGGAACAGCTAGAGGCAGTCTCCACTCAGTTCATATTACATGTGTGAAGTAGAAAATACGATCCTCCAAAGTGAAGCTTTATGCCCTTCCACGTACTGTAGGTATGCGGATGCCATTTATGTTGTTGTTACGTAATGAAGAACTTCTACAACGTCTGCCACAAGTTTTGGAAGAACATTCATGGTTAAAGCTCATCTATGAACTCAGTGTGAATGGTAGAATTCCCTTTCCAGACGTACCAGTTCAATCAGAAAATGGCCAATACTACACCAGTGTCTGCAAAAAATGCAGACCTAGTGATGTGCGTATATGCAGTCAGTGAGTGCCCTCAGCGATACAAATTGACTGTAATCAAACCACACATACGCCGTGCATACAGGAAAAGTTTATCATGGAAATTTTTTGACGTTGAAAAATCAAGAAAACAATTACTGATATATTGTTGATACTCAAACAGAGATTTTGACCATGAACTTTAAAGATCTGTAACTAGTATCCACACTTCTTCACAACCACAGGCCAAATGTCATAAGCACATGAAAATGATGAACGTGTTATGCAAGACATTATTAAGAACAATGTACATTACTTCAACCCAAACGATAAACTGAGTCTTGTTATCCACTATGACACAAAGTGAGTAACGCCAATATGGTTTATGAATTTGAATTTCCTCCAGAAGGCTGTAAACTTCTTTCCCGTAGCTTTATTGGATATTCCACTACATCTCTGGGTATCTACTGCATCTTAAGTGCAGCTGCAAGAAGGTACACCTAAATGGCTCATGGAGAAAGATCACTGGACTTCTCTTACACAACAACAGTTGATAGACAACACAAAAATTCTCAAGCACTTCAACAGTCTCAACAGATTACGAATAACAGATGCAGTTTTTGTCAAAGAATTTCCCTCCCTACAGACCAACCAACAAGCGTGACAAGTCAGAAGCCTAAGGCTATTTGGCTCCTCCAACCAGCAAAGAGTACGGCAGGGAAGGTCCCATATCGTTGACTTGACTCGTGAAATCCGATGACCCACACATAAAGGCCCCAGTCTCTCGTCATCATGGAGTTCACATCCGTCTCAAGGATTTTACTTTTCTCCTTAATGCATATATCATATTCGGTGTTTTCAAGATTCTGTTAAATTCTGTTTGATTAGCCTGATGATGTCTTAAGAAGGGCGAAAGCTCATTGCGTAAGTTCTGAAAATATAGTGAAAATAGCATTTTGGGAATTTATTTTTCCAGGCTCCTCAAGAAGAATGAGCATGTGTTCAGAAATTAGAAAAAGATAAAAAGAAAGTCATTGGTGCTGTGTTATGGTGTTTAATGAAACATGTGCGAATAAAAATATTCTGCCTAACTATACTAATATATATATATATATATATATATATATATATATATATATATATATATATATATATATATATATATATAT